>CAJHNH020004890.1:3205417-3277917 GCA_905116865.2 Candidula unifasciata
TATCTTTATCACATAGTATTCTAAAAGCAACATTATAAATTAACACAAAATTCTGGCACATTGGGCATACAGTGCCAGACAAAATGGTACTTAATGGATGTCAACACCATGATCGCTAGTAATTGGCAAAGTTATCTACCTTAACCAAAAGAAAAATCAAATAACAATGATGGCTCTATCAATATGAGTCAGAATGTTAATAATCAACAGCAAATATTGCAAAAACATATATGGCAATAATAATATGTTATGCACACACACTGAAATTATATTTTTTGTTTTTAAAAAAAATACTGAAAACCTATTTAAACAGTTTCAGAAAGATTCAAACCACTAACCCCAATGAATTCCAGCCTAGATATCATCTGCTTTCACACAATTCAAAAGCTTTACAGTGTCAATCAATTCTAACATACGTACCCATAGAAATTAAATTTAAAATGAAAAAAATCAGAAGATTATGACTGAAACCACTAATACAATTCATTAAAAATCAAAATATGAAATGGTTTGTTCATCTGACAAGAATGCTCTATTACCCACAGCTACAGAGAGTTGTGATAAAGAAATAAAGTGAACATAGGAGTAGGGGAAACACCACAAACTGTAGAATGACTGCATCTAGCAAACACAACACAGTATAAATATAAAAACTTATTCATATAATGTATCAGAAAGATGCACTTGAACATCACCCCCCCACCCCCCCCCCCCCCACCCCCTTTCTCCATAATAAACTGTAAGAAGAAGATAAAGCACATATGAATAAACATTTTCTCACGAATCATTCATTCCAATTAGGCAGTGCATTTTATCAATTATTAGACGACTTGGATATTATCTATTAAATTAATCTATATCTGTGACACCTTGTTTCTTCTTGACAGGGTTGTAGTTCAGGATGCCTTTCTTCATGGCCAAACCTAGAAATGCTGCACTGTTCATCAGAAGGATAGCCAGATATCAGCAGCAAGAGTAAAAACCATTACATTTCCCTATTATTATTTTTCTGAGGATTTATGCAGCAACAGTATACTGCTTGCCTAATGCCCATCCCGCCTTGCCATAACAAAATCATATTGAATCACCCTATGATGCAGTCACTCTTCTTTCAGATGCTTAAATTGTCATTATGCTTACCCTCTTCTTTCGCCTTTTCTGTTTCTTTTTCCTTTGTTCCTCCTTGTGCTCCTTCACAAGAGTGGCCAAGCTGTTGACATACTCATCTGTCTGTGATAGCAGGTAGGCCAAGCGTTTATCTTTCTTCTGATCAATCAGTTTTCTATAGCCCTCTTCATCCTCAGCCTGTAATAACATGAAAGTAAACACATCATTACTGGCACCTTTTCATCTGTCTAAAAGACAGTGTTACACTGCACTACAGGGAGGCAGGGACAATGGCAAAATGACTGCAACCAGCAAGAGCAGCTCAGGTTGACAGGTAAATAAGAATTGTTTACAATCTGTGTATTTTCAGGACCATTGTTGCCATTCAATGTATCTGAAAGTGTGCTGAGAAAGGTAAAGACATAAATGCTGGGAAGGTCACGGGTAGTAAGCAAACTTTGGATCTTTTCTCCAGGCCATGCCGGCATAGTTGGTATTGAACAAGCAGACATATTGGCTGGATCTGCACCACTGGGTGATGAATTCATACATGACAAGGCAGATGTGGTCAAGGCCCTTTGAGAACAAGCAATGAAATCAGTACAGAAACAAGATTATGGCCTGGAAAGAATGACGCACCTGGGTGTAACCAGAGGGTCTGGCTGGCTCACTACACTCAGAGAAAGGGCAAGACGGACATTTAACCAGATTGTGACCGCTACCATTAGTATTGAAACTCTGCGCTGGCTGCTGAAGATGAGGACTGAGCATGCATGGGAATGCCCCAAATGCAGTGATGTCAAATCCTGATTCAACTCAAAATGAAATGTATCTGAAATGTTTTCTTTTCAGACTCGTAACCAGTCTGCAATCATTTTCAATGCATATAAGATAACACTGTCTTCTTTTCTTACACACAAATAGTTAGTTAGGCGACAGATTATCCCCACTGAGCATTCAACAATTCAGTCCATAAATACTAAGACCAAACTGCATGATACTTTTTACCGCAGACTATCTGGAAGAAAGGTGAGCGGAAGATGAAGAAAGAGATGGATAACTGGTGTAGCTAAATTCTGCAAAAAAGATCCACAAATCCATCACCCAAGCTATCTCAGAAGCCCATAACAAATAAGAAAAACATGACACTGAGTTACAACCTAATATCAGTAATATAACAAACGAAGAAGTACTAAAATCCCTTCTTCAGTAAATCCCGCTGCAGCGTGTAGCGGCTGACACCAGTTCTGTGTTAGTTTCTTATTATTCTTTGGCTTCCTGCATAGTATCTGGCCATGGTTGCTGATTCATTATCACTGTGTTCTCTAAAGACTTACTTCTAATACAGCATTCAGTATATTAGCATGATCCATGGCTCGTTCGTTCTTCACAGTACCATACCTGCAAGCCTATCAGCTTGTTAATTTCCTTGCAGTCCCGCATGCAGTGGCATGAATATGAAACTGATAGTTGCCAGCTCCAAGACTAGAGACACACAAATATGCATTGAAACTTTTCACTGCAGATGAACCTGGCTACTTCTATAAAATTAAATGACAAGATTATCAGTCATGGCTGAAATAACTGCTCTGCCTTGCAGACGAATGGATTTTAAACCAAATAAAAGGACTTTCAAATGTGCAGTCATACATTTATTGTCAAAAAGAGTTTTCCCAGCTCTGGGAAAGTAAATAAATCAACACTCTCCTGAAGTATATAACACGAGGTGTAAGGGGACCAAGCTGAGATGAGGTGATGATACATGATAAGTACTGAATCTCCAGATGGCATCATCAGTGTAGGAACTTTTCATTGGCTAGGCAGGAAAAGGAAAAAACATGTACAAGAATTACTGAAGTGTAATGCCGTCAATTCTTAATTCATTCACTGAATCTTCAAAGAAAAAATATCTATTATTATTTCAAACAGGGCACAACAAACTTCGTCAACAAATATTCACACTTTTCGGTGTAGGAAACACATAACAGGGACCAGAGAAGCTGAGCATGTGCTCCAACACTATCAAATGTATGCTGCCAACAGAGATGCAATCTGGCCTGTTCCCAACAAAATGAAGACAAAACTGTATCGCGTACGAGGAGATATGGACTGCAAGATAGCCTTAATAAAGGTTACTTACTTGCCTCCTGATATAAGTTTTCTGACAGAAGGATCAAAGAAGAAGAAGATTTGAAACATAGTACTCACCATAAGTCTTCTCATACGCTCTTTCTCAATTCTCTCCTGCTCCTTCTTCTGTTCCCTCTCGGTGTTTGTATGGTATGTGATAACAGCTCTGTTCAGTTTGCCAATCTTAGCCACAATATTTCTGTGGAAGTCTTTGAAATCTTTGGCATGCTGAAGAACTGCATTCAGGTATTCCTAAGAATAAAAGTATCTAGATTAACTTAAGGGACAAAAAAACATTTTTTTTAATTCTTCTATACTCAAAATACATTTAAATATGCAAAATAAAAAAATACAAATACAAAAATTTAAAAATTAACTAAATCAGGACAAGCTTATCAGAGCTCATATTTCCTACAGGATAATTTTAAGAACACTGAAGCAACAAGGACTATTAAGATACTATTCAATCAATCGATCAGGTACTGTCTTCACAATGAAGGTTGGCCACAATAGATCTCCAACATGCTGTGTCTTTCGCAATGGATGTACAATCTCTAAGACAGCTGTTTATCCATCTCCTCATCACCTGTTGGTATCCTAAAACTTGTATCACTAAATGTCTCTTACCTACTTGTTTTAAACCACACAACACTCCTCGTATGTTTTTTTTTTATAAAAGTGTTATGCCTTTTAATATTTCATCTTCAATTTTGGTTTCTTTTGCCATTCTCTTTTTATTTCTTCGAAACATCTTAGATTGTTGTTGCTTTCATAAAATAAGGCTTATTTTTAGTATATTCCCCAGAAATTCAATGATGCTACTAAAAAATAATTGGGTCTCATACTTTGAGATAACGAGAGAAAGAGAGAGAGAGGCTATGAAAGGGTAGAGAATCAACTTTTAGGTTTAGACAACGGATCAACATCACGGCACAAGGTTAGTTAACGTGCGCAACAATACATACAGGCATCCGACCTTACTACCCAGAGACCAAGGGAAATTACTAGAAGTCCACGTGAAAAAAATCACCTTCACCAGGGCTTGAACATAGGACCTCCAGCACTCGAAGTGGGTACCATGCCTCAGCACCATGCACCCCCCCAAACCCCCCAGGAATCAACCTAACAACAGCCATAACACAATCATTCTTTGTACAATAAGCAGGAAGACTGCTACTAAATAACCCACACAATAAAAATACAAATCTAGACCTGAAACTTACCTGATGCTTCTGTCTTTTCTTTCTATCCTGCTCCATTTTCTGCTGTTTTTCCAATTTTTCTGTGACTCTAGCCTCGCGCAAAGATTGCCTCTTGCTGCGTTTGTATGCATTTGGATTCAGAGCTGTCTCTAAAGTTGTATCCTTGCGCATTGTTGAGATGACTTCAGTCCGCAGCTAAAAAACAATATGAACAGATTTAGGTGTAATGTTTTGTGACAGTAAATATTCCTATATGTACACATATGTACAGGTAACAGAAAACTCCATACAAGAGCAAGTACAACAGAAGGCTTCCAATCATAAGAAGAGGCTCCTCTTCCCTGAATGTTTCAGCTTCTTAAGCCTCTTAACACTCAGGGTGTGAACCTATACCCGGATAAGCTGTGCAGACAAGATTTGCCAATATTAAAACATGGTTTTTCCACTAATGACACTTACTTTTTAAAATGAGATGTTATATTTATTTCTTCACCAATCAATCCAACAATCTAAATACCCTAGATACCCTCTACCTTCTTTTCCCATTTTCTCACACACTGCAAGATGAATGTGACTAGGTTACAATATCTCAGTGAAAACATGACAAATTAATATAAATGTTTCCCCATTGGAATCTGAATAAAGAAGACGCAAACAATGTATTGCCTGGCATAACGTTGATTAGTTTAATTCAGCTGTAGAGGATTTATACATTTACTTCATTTTATTCACTTGTACTGTAGAATGCAACTGAAGTGAAAAATGCACACCGAAAAATTCAAAATAGAGGCTGTTCCAAGAAGAAGCTTTAAACAAACCAACTTACCTTATCATCATGCACACAATCCCATTAATGTTTTTAATCTGAACTGTTAGAAAAATTTGTACAGCGGTTTTTGTCAGCACATTCAGACTAAAAATTAAAAGAAAGATGTCACTCAGTAATACTTACAGATCTCTGAAAGTTGAGCAGGCGTAAAGCCCTAAGTTCAATCATTCCTTTGATCTTCAAGTCCTCTGGCATTGTGGTTGGCATCTTCGACAGCTCTTGTATTCTATGTGCAATCCGAGCTGACACTCTAACAAAAACAATTATTTAGACAGAATAATTTCCATAGTTTTATTTCATAAGATCATGACAAATATGCTTCACAAGTACCTGTTTTCAATAAAGTGCACTGTAATTTTTCAATACAAGCAGAACACCCTGTTAAGCTCAAATATTAAAGGGAAAAACATTCTTTAAGAAGCAACAAATTAAATTAAAGTAATAATACATGCACAATTGAACCTTTTTTTTTTTACCGATTCCTCTTACATGCAAAAAAACTGGGAAAATATCAAGTGTTAGAGAGGCATAATGTTTAATGAAACCCAACTGTTTGTTCCAGGTTTTATGTTGACCACAACTGAATTACTCCTGACTACATAGAAATGACGTAAAATTTAAAGAAAAATAAATGTTCATCTGCGTAGCACTTACTGCCAGACACTGCAATCTTTGTCTCCTTCATGTTCACCAGCTGTGAAATGCAGAAGAAAGTTTCTGGTGTTCATCTACTTGTGGACTTTGTCTTGCTCCAGAACTTGAGTTTTGTCTGCACATCTGCTTTACAGATCTGGCTAATCTATAAGCAGACTGTTAGTTCCTAGCCTTTCAGGAAGGAAACACCCCTAATTAGCTGACTTATGACAAGATTGTTGAGAGGCACCAGGTCCATTCTCCCCCCCCCCCCCCACAAAAAACGGAGCCCCAGAAGCCACACAAGGAGTGCTCTGCAGTGGGTGGCACTGATTCTAATTTAATCAATCATAAACAATAAAAAAATACCTGTTTTCTCTTTCCTTCAATAATTCGAGAGGATCCAGGCCTTGAGGTTTAGCAACAGGCGCAATTCTATTCTGCTTCAGAGCAGATAATGTCTGAGGCTGTTGCTGCTGCTGCTGCTGTGGCTGCTGTTGTTGACCAGGAGCTCCCATCTGCTGCTGTGGTGTCATCTGCTGCTGGTGCATAGGCCCCTGCATTCGCTGCTGAGATGGGTCAAGAGGGCCTTGATTGGGGCCAGCCATGCCACCACTGTGGCCTCTTACCTGTCCCATCTGTTGCTGAAGAAGCTGCTGCGAGGGTGGCTGCTGTGGGTGGCCACCCTGCTGTTGTTGCATCATACGGATCTTCTGCATTTGGTGTGGGTCACCTAAACCGATTGAAAGCAAAATTTTTCAAATGTGAATTTTTTTTTTATGACAACAATGTCAATTACTAAAGGCTCATTGATTACACACTGTGTGTCTCTGAGGTGAACGGGGCTGACAAAAAAATCGGTTCCATTTTCAATGAGCAAGCGGACAGGCTTGTAGATAAGGCTACTGTGACCAGGCTAAATGTCCTACAAGAAGTAAGACTTTTGCAAGAACCACGTGAGTGACTATGCAATCCATTAAGTAGACAGGAATCCAAAGCAGAATAAGGAACCAACAAGGAACTGCTATCTTCAGCAATACCCGCTGTGGGATTTACCAAGAAGGGATCCTAGCACTTCTGGACTCAAACAGTTTGATGTGCAATGAAGATAATTTGTCAACCAATTAACTAGCGATTTACCATATAGTTTTAAAATAAAAGTAATTTACATGAAAGTGTCACTGGGTTAAAAAACAATCAGGTTCAATCACCTGTTTTAATTTAAAGCAGAATGTTTCAGCATAATTTTATGGCCATCATGCAAATTGCTTGTAGGTCACTGTTTATATTTAGAGTCATTAAGTAAAGAACAAACAGTTTTAAAACATTCTATCGTGGAGTTTCTGTACAAGGCAAGAATATTTCAAAGAAGATTCAGATTTCCTGCCGATTTGTGTCTCACTAAAAACTAAATTTGTTTCTTAATGTACTCAGAATATTTTTTTTCCCAGTAAAGTGCACAATAATTTTTCAATATAAGCAGAACACCCTGTTAAGCTCAAATTGTAAAGGGAAAATCATTCTTTACAAAACAAAGAACTAAATTAAAAATACATACATGATTTAATGTGTTTTACCCACTGATTCCTCTAAAGTGCAAACAGGGTGGGAAAATGTTCAATGCCAGAGCAGCATATGTGCATAAAACCCAAATATTTGTTATTGGTTAAAGAAAATATTTTTATCAGCAATGTGAAAGAGTCGGAAAGCCGAAGAAGAAGAAAAATGTGAAAGAGTAAACAGTTTCACAACTAATTAATGAAGAATACAATTGTACCTGGTCTTGGAAATGACCCCATTGGCCGTTTTCCTTCCAGCGCCATGCGTAAGCTATCTGGGATTGGTGCATTACATGCCAGCAATTTGTATGCCTTGATTTGGGCACGAAGCTGGTGCAGCTGTGCCTGGTTGAAGGTTTGTCTTGGTTGACCTGGGGGGCCTCCTTGCATGCCAATCTGCTGATCTGATAAGCAGGTGACAGGAGCAAAAATTCAACTACTGGAAACATTGTGAAAGATAAATCCAACAGTTAAACTGACCGTAATTAAGTCAACAGCGTTAAGGGTCTCCGAAAATGCATAAGAATAAACTCCCCCCCCCCCCCCATATATTAACTAGAATATAAAATATGGTCTGCAGAGCCTGTTTCTGGAGGGGAGAAGAAGGATAACCCTTCCCCCACTTTATTGTACGTGGTGACTAATTAGAGATAGCTTTTTCCTTTGCAGTCGGAGTGTTTTTGTCTGAAAGCAAGGAATAAATAGTCTTTGTACAAATAAGCCAATTCTGTAAAACAGATGTGCACGCGAAACTAAGTTCTTAAGGGGAAAAAAAGACTAGTCTCAGAAGTGGATGAACCAGAACTTTCTACTGGAGTCTACAGTCAGTGAATGCTCAGAAGAAGAAATAAACTGCATGGTAAGAATTACTGATGTCACAAAAATAATCAAAGATTTCATCTAAGACAAAAACTTAAAACGAAACACAAACTACCCTGTGCGATATTACACACACAAATGCATATACATAATACTTAACCCCTTAAGTAGTTATTTTGCATGTAGCTGACTGATTATGCAACTGGTACGGGGCAGGTTCCATATTACTGATAAAAGCAGCACATAAACCAAGGACTCAAACAGCTTATTTCCATCTAATGGTAACCACGTGGAGAAAATGCTAATAAATACAAAGTGCAAACAGCAAATGTGTATATTGTCATATGAACCAGATACTATATGTAAAAGTTTAGCACAGATATATCAGTCATTACCCACTGATAAGTCAATGTCCTTGATAATTTTACTTTTTTACAAAACTTGCATAAATATTAGTGCCTATATCACACAATACATTAAAAAAATGGAGGGGATGAGGGGAGAGAAAGAGAGCGACTGAATAAACAAAGATTAAAGCTATTTACTCACTCTGACTAGTGCTTGGATCAACACTCTGGTTGGGTGGCCCCATGGCCCCACCTGCCATCTGAGATCCAGAAAGGCTGGGGCTTGAACTGCCACCAGACATACCCTGAGTCATGCTCTGTCCAGGCCCTGGACCAACCATACCTGGACCAGACATCTGTCCAGGTCCCAAGGTGTGCTGCTGCTGCTGAGAATGATTTGGCACTGGCATGCCTCCGTTGGAGGGTGTCATGTTTGCCATTGAGTTGTCTGGGAGTCCCTGCATATTTGCCATGCCTCCCATCGATGTTGGTGGTATGCCTGAGGCAGAGGCATTCATAGACATACCTTGGGGTCCATGAGCCGGCATCCCACTCTGACTGTGACTAACCATGCTGCTCTGCATGTGTCCTCCCATATTCCCATGGTTACCTCCCATGCTGGAGTTTGCCCCACCTGGACCTCCTTGCATCATCTGATGGCTTGGTGACATGCCTGTCATTGAGGGTCCTTGAGGCATTCCTTGCTGGCCTGTGCTTCCCATTCCCGGGTGAATGTTTGACCCATGTGGTCCTTGCATTCCTTTCCCTAAACCCTCCATTGGTGGTATATGTTGCTGCGAGTAGCGTGGGTCATCACTCATGTCCTCCAGTTTCAATTATCAACTTGTCAACTGGTTTAGAGACCTGTAAAAAAAAGGAAAACACAATTATATTAGTTCTTATAATGAGAACATGTGACCTTTTCTTGCAGAAAAGTCTTGAAAACAAAAATGGCAGCATTTGCAAACAAGTACAAACCCATGGGAATTTCCCTCAATAATAATTTTTTTGGCTCTACTGGCAAATCCGGACGAAGAATAAACAGCCTTGGACGACTTAGTGAGAGTTCTCTCCCGTCGCCGCACTCCAAACAGTGATCGGAAAATCCACAACGAAACAAAGAAGACAGTCACGTCGACATCAGGGCTGCCAATGCTTGGTTGTTTCCCCAATATCTGGTTTTTTTTTCGACACTGCAGGACAATTCTGGGTTTTTTTTTTTTTGGGTGTGTTTTGTTTGTTGGTGTTTGCCGATTTGTATGCTTTAATGATCGATAAATTTGCGTGGTTAGGGGGGTAGGGGTTAGGGTTAGGGTTAGGATTAGGGTTAGCGGTAGGGTTAGGATTAGCGTTAGATTTGACAATTTTGACGCCGGAGTTCCCTATAATCGCGCACAGTCCCATACACACAAACAAACAATCGAGGGCCTCTGGATGCTGGTCACACGCACAATTCGCCAACGATTGGGGGCACCAGCCGCACGCTATTGGCGTCATATTTGGCAGAGTTTCAGTGGCGCCACTCCCGCAAACATCATATTGTCGGCCAGTATTTCGAAATCCTACGTCAAAATTTTCACATCTAACCCTAACCCTACCCCTAACCCTACCCCTAACTCTAATCCAACAACCGCATGATGATGACTACACAACCATTCACAATGCCTCACGCAACCGTACGCAACTGTGCACGCAACCATATGATGATGCCACGATGTCTCACGCAACCGTACGCAGCCCTACACGCAACCGCAGGATGATAGGTAAGTTTGTCGCTTGTTTCGTTTGTTTTCCGATTACTGTTCGGAGTGCGGCGACGGGAGATAACTCTGACTAAGTCGTCCAAGTCTGTTTATTCTTCGTCCGGATTTGCCAGTAGAGCCATTTTTTTAAATAAAAAGAACAAGGCACATATAAACTTCGCAAACATTTTTTTATCTATATGAAAATAATTTTAGGGAAATATATGAAGGGAGTGAAGAATTAAATAGAATACATGCCTGAGAGCCTTAAAAAATATCATTCTCTGACTCAGATGGATTTCTAACACTAAGGTTATGGGCTCATAATGACATCAACGTTTCTTGACAAAAGCCAGACTGCACCAATGTTATTTTTAGTAAATATATTCATATCTGGCCCTCGTAAACCCTGCAAAAGCACAAACAGAACCAGACATTGTTAAGTAGGCTTCTCAGGGAAGTCACTGCAGCTTTGCCAGTTAAGCAGCATTTACAGGAAACATACATTAAAATTGGTGAACACAAGAAGAATGACTTCTACAGGATTCCACAACCTTAAGGTTCATTGCCACAGAACTTAGACATTATCAAAGACTAACCTATGTAAAATTAACCTTTGTGAAAAGAGATGGCTGAGAGGGAGAGCCAACTTAATGATCCTATACAAATGGAGAAATAATACTATCAGACAGGCTATTGGAACAACACCATGCACTGAAAAACAGAAGATAAATAGTTTGACCATCTTATCAGAATACAGCCAAGACAACTACCAACATAGGCGCTACTCCTAAAATGATCTGATAATGCAAAGAAAATTATGGAATTATATGAATTATAGACAAACGAAACAGTCCGCCACAAGACAAAGGAAAGTCATAAACTGATTAGAAAAATGTGATGCTGACAGTCTTAAGTTGTTCTGACATTTTATGAAAAGGAATGAAAAAGAACTTGGTAAATACTGATGGAAAGAGAGCAAGGGAAAGGCAAAGAGATAAATATTTGTTTGGCCTGACCAAATAGATGGGGGCGATACAAGAACATTGACATGATCTAAGTTGAGTGTTAGTGTTGGATTGCAAAACATAACAGCCTATGCTTATCAGCATGGGACATATGATGATTATTACTTAACTATACACAATCAAACATTAACAAATTGGTGAAAATTTATTTTAAGAAAGTATAAAGCAAAAAGGACAAAGAAATGGCTGAGCTGATTTGCTGGCCTGATAATACAAGACTTGATATTGGCTGGCAGGTTCCTGTAGCAGCCGATTAGACTGCTTCTCATATTTTTTTGCATATACAAGTTGTTTAATGAAGGCTTTTGGGAAAGTCTGTTTTGTTCTGTAATCTAAAATCAATTTTGTTGTTGTGTTTTACCGTTGCCCAACAAGGTGAAAAATACTGTTCCATCATAGCAAACAAAACATAGACGTAGGCAAGAAAAGGAGTAGAACCATGCGTCAGAGATATCTGGAGAGCCTACATGGGCTTTGCTTCCCAAAACAAAAGTTATGACTTATTCAGTATTCAGGCTTTATTCATCAGAAAATTTAGCCAAATTGTTCAATTTAGTAAGTCGTCTGGTAATCCTAGTTTCAGCTTCATAGCAAACGGGTCACCCCATAGTTGCTCCACTCCTGTGCCAACGAAAAATACACGTAGCTCACAGTGTCACGCCATGCACTTAACTCAGAAGCTGGGCGACAAAACTATATCCTTCCAGTCTACAAATGGAGCAAAAATGCAACGGCCACCGTCTGGCAGGAAAAAAAAGGTGGCCGTACCTAGCATCTATTTTGACCTGAAGCATTATTTGAGGGTTTATAAACGGTCACCCCAGCAGTACCCTCATTATTAGCTGGGGAAGGGACTTAGGACATTACATCCACCAGCAGGCGTCGCCCCTACAACGACCTGCCTGCCTTTGTTACGACTGTTCACCCAACAGTCATGCAGTTCTTTGGCACGAAGGAAACACCTTGAACTTGGGTTTCGGACTGCAGACTCCCTACAAGATGCTATTTTATGTTTTGTTATCACACTTGATGTCACTGCACATTGGGCATACCCATGCGTGTTCAGTTCTCCGAAGCAGCAGCCAAAGTACTTCTACTAATTGTCCCCATGAGAAGCTGGTTATATCGTCTCCTTTCTCGGCCCCGAAGACGGCAAAGACGTGCATCACCATGCTTAACTCCCATGTCATGCAATCCTGCCAGTTTCATGAATTCCTGATTATCCACTAGCCCAGCCCGTACAGCGTTGACAATATCTGCTCTGTCCATGCTTTTTCCCACAATCATTAGTGCAGTGCTTGCCAGCTGGTCCGCTCGCTCATTTCCCTTTACGCCCGCATGACCCGGTGTGTAGATCCAGATTACGGAGGTTAAGTGTGATTTCTGAATGATTTCTATCCATTCAGAAGCATATTTATTGAGTCTGAGACAATTACTGCCTGTGTGGTGGTTTGCTCAGATACCCACGCTAAAGCTCTAGAAGCAGCGGCTATTTCTATTGTCATGCTTGACGTGGTTGTCTGGTAAGCGCCGCTGTCCTTATGTATTGTTTCCCCCCTTCTTTGCGTTGTAAATTTCCCTGCTGACCTTGATCCGCGCTTCACGGATCAATCTGTGTAGATGATATCTTCTGGGTCTGAATGCTGATCTATCAGTTCCCTTACTTCTGTGTCTACGGCCGCAGGAATTTGATCCCTGCAGTACCTTTTGAGTGTGATGTCAACCTTAGAGATGCCATGCATGTCTATTGGTGTATCTGTCCATTCTTTTCCGTGACTGATCACGTCTAGGTCACATACCTGCTGGATTAAATCCTCAGCCTCTGCCATCCAAGAGCGACCTCTTTTGAGATGCGTTCCTTTTGTGTCGTGTATAGCTTTGTGCAATGGGTGGTTAACGTCTGCCAATACCCTCATGTAAGCCTTGACCTGTGCCACTTTGTATCTGCTAGTCATCGTCGGCAAACCCAGGACATAACGCATGGCGTTGCAGGAGGTGTCTTTTGTGCAGCCGAGTATGGGTCTCATGGCCTCATTCTGTACTCGGTCCAGTCTTTCTAGCTGGATTTTGCTGACAGTGGGGAGGGCAAGACCATAGTCAATGATGCTAAGCATAAGCCCTTGATAGAGAAGGAAAAGTAGGTGTTGCTCAATATCAGCTGCTGCTAGCACCATGAGTGCTGTCAAACCTTTCCTAGCTCTAAGTATGACGTTGTCTGCGTGGAATTTGTATGACAAGCATTTGTCAAATGTCATGCCCAGGTATTTCATGGTATCCGTTCTCTCGATGTCCACACCACAGATGCTTACGACTGGCGTTGGTGTACTAACGATGTGGGTATTCAGAGAGAACCATGTTAAGGAGGCTTTGGACGGGTTCACCTGAGCTCTTGATTCCTGGCACCACTCAATAAGTCTCTAGTTCGTGTTGTAGTGTGGTTGTAATTTTCTGCCTGTTTTTACCTCGACGGTAAACAAGGATATCATGTAAGTCATGTCTGTCCTAAGTAATAACTATTTTTTTTTTAATGCATGCATAAAATCCAAGTTCGATAGCTTATCTAAATAATGTTGAGATTTCAGTGTGATTGTGTTAGTTCATTAGAATTTCTACAAGAAAATGGTTTTGTATATGTTCATTCCATTAAACACTTTTTTTTTTTTACAAATTTGGAAACTCTTCCGAATACCGGTCCTAAATTATTCAGTGTAAAAAAAAAATTCCATTCAGGGCCTCAAGATGTCATATAGTTAAAAATATGGAATAGGAACACTACAACTATGCTTCGGGTTATTATATAATTTCATTGGAACCAAACTCTCGAGTCTTCTGTAGTGCAGTTGCAAGTCTTCCACCTGCCACGTAGGTGACTGGTGTTTGAATCTCCACCGCGTGCTGATTTTTTGTTTTGCTCATAAAGGGGCATCTGACACGTTGTGTTGTGATTTAAAGCTAGCCAGCGATATCTGCACTTCGCTTGGTCTTATGGTTTATAGTTAGACTGTGATAGCGGTGGCGAGATGCTCAAATCAATCAATGTCATGTCATGGGTAGGTTATCTATTATTCTATTCATCCTCACGACGATTCAATGGATCGCAAACTATTCCTTGTCACGACGCTTAGCTTAACATCTGAACATTTCTATCCATCAAGCAATAACGGCAGAAGTGGAAACTGATGATGGTGGCATAAATAAATGTTTTTACTACATAACCTCTTTAGGTTCTCACAGGGATGTTTTTCGCAGTAAATAATTTGGGACCGGTATTAAAGGAAGAGTGCCCAATTTTGTGTATGTAAATTAAGAGCATCCCCTTCTGAAGGCTCTGTCCTCTTGTCACTGAAACTCCAAAGGCTGTGTCTCCAAAGGTAAATTGCCAAATATAAATAGTACACACATACTTACTTTTGTGACAGGTAAAACTTTAAAAAAAAACTAAATCTATGGAGACAGTTGAGACACAATGGGATACCAACCACTGCTTGAAATTCGTTTATAATTTTTTTTATTTTTCACACATCATCCTGACCAGAATTAGGTACTTCTCATCCAACTTACTACATAACAAAGCCCGCTTTCCAAAGCTGATTACTAAAATGAATTCCTCCAAATCAAGTAAATTCTTCATAAAAACAAAAAACGCGCATATTTTTTTTTATTGACAAGACGACAAGATGAAACTTAAAAATTGGCAAAAGGCTGATTATACAGATTTAGATATAATTATATTTACTAGAGCTAGGTGACAGTAGTGGTTCTTTGGAAAGGGTGAGAATGTCAAGAAAAACGTGGAAATTTAATCAATCGCATTTCATTCACCAGAATCGGTGTCAGATCACAAGCCGGCGGGCGACTGACTTGATGGATAATCATTGAACAATTACAACATTGTTTGTGGTCATTGTCGTGTGTGATCTAACATCTGTATACTGTATACTTCTCATACTCAGAGAAATAAAACTCCTACCCTGTCTGCTCCAATCCAAAAGCATACATAAAAAGAAAATTCACGTCTAGCTATCTAAATTACGGTCCTCAAGAGAAAGCACGAAGGAGACTTTACCTCGTTTTCTAACAAAGATGGCTGGCCACTGAACGTCACAACCAAGCGACATCAGAACCTGGCCATGATGACGATATTCTGTCTTTGTCCAACTATGAACACGAAGTATCTATACTTTACGTAATCAATGAAACGTTTAGGAATAAAACAAATGTGCACAATGTGGACAATATATTCCTGAAATCCAGAAAAGAATAAATCTAGTACAGCGAAGCGTTCTCTTATTTTTAGAAATAGAATTTTATCTTGGCGTTAGAAGATCTCATTTGCATTGGTCCGGTGTTAGGTGAAGAAAAGCTACTCGTTTTAAATTGGTCAAGATACAGCTCATCAATCAGCTCTCTTCACGGCACGCTTGAAAGTATCCCTTTCCCTAGCCAGCTCTCCGACCCAATAGGCTTTCACTGCCAATGCATCTTCAATGTTTTGTATACATTTTCGTGGTAGTCGACCACTGCCTCGCCTTCCACAAACGGCAACTTCCATCACCGTCTTTTCCAAGCACTATGACGCTAAGTATCAGAATAACCATTCAAAAGTGAAGATCACAATGGAAACATGATAAATAATAATAAGGAAATTTGTAACAGATGGAATGAATACTGTGCTGAGCTGTGAAACGCCACTAAATTTCCACAGGAAGAGATACTAACATGTGAAAAAACAATATTGAAGAGCCTGATTTTAAAGAAGTATTTTATGTCATAACATGGCTTAAAAACAATAAAGCACTGGTGCTGATGAAATTGATGAATTTTTTTTTAAAGGTGGTCATGAATTACATTTAAAGATACGTGAATTAATAAATAAATCATTTGGAAGACGGAGAAAGTGTTATTGTTAATACAAATTTTAAAGAAAGAAGACAAGTATAAATGTGAAATTTAGAGAGGAATATCATTATTATCTACAAGCTACATGATACTATCTGCGGTACTGCTAAAACCATACGTCGAATACATACTGGAAGAGACATCAGACAGAACAGATCAACAATAGGTGAAATATTTATTTTACGTCAAATAGCAGAGCAAAACTGTAAATATAAAAGAGATGTAGATAACCTTTTTGTAGATTTTAAAAAGGCGTATGATAGTGTACATAGAAACAGTTTATAGAATTCAATGAAAGACTTTGGAATACCAAAAAAGTTAATTACCATGACCAAACTATGTGTGGAAGACACTTATAATATAGTAACATATAAAGGTAGAAAGTCAGACGCTTTTCAAAAAACATCTAGTTTAAAGCAAGGTGATGCTCTGTCCCCACTTCTTTTCAACTTGGCTCTAAAGAAAATTATATGGGAATTAAAACAAGAGTGTACTTTAGAAACTACAAAAATCGTTGTTAATCAGATGACATTGATATCTTGGAGAAAATGAACTAGGGAGTGTAAAAACACTGACTCTCTTAAAAGAAGCAGCTCACAAAATGGAACTAGTTATCAGTCAAGATAAGAAGTTATCAATCAAGATAAGACAGAATACGTGATAATAACAAGACACGAAAAGGATATAAACTCCGGCCACATACAAGTCGATAATATGAAAATCATACGAGCGGAAACATAAATGTATTTGGGTGCAAACTTCAACTGCTCTAACATGCGGAGAGAAGAAATACAGTCTAGAATACAATATAAAAATAAAGTATACTATGTCCTTCAACATCTGCTAATGTCAAAGTATCTGTCTCGCAACACCAAGATCAAAGTATATGAAACATTAATAAGACCAGTCGTTCTATATGGCTCTGAAACTTGCAGCACAGCTAAAAGAGATTAAGCCTCGCTGAAAATGTTCGAAAACAGAGTATTACGACGAATCTTTTGACCCATCAAAGATGCAAACAGCGGGAAATGGAGAGTGAGAAGCAACAACGAAATTCATAATCTGTTTAAATCAGCATTGATCACTGGCAACATGAGATCTAATATACTGAAATGGCTTGGATACACTGAGAGAATGTCAAATGACAGAGTGAAAACTTTATCTACAAGGGAGCTGAGTGGTCGTAGACCACGAGGCAGACCAAGAAGACGATGGAGAGATATCGTCCAGATCCCAAGTGGAAAGAGAAGGCCAGCCAGAGATATGTGTGGAGGCGGATGCTATCTGCAGCAATGAAACTCAAGTATTCTGAATGCTGAAGATAAAGAAGAAGAAAAGGATAAATAAACAAAATAGACATAAACATATTATCTTTTAATTATCCATGAGCTTTCTCATGAATACGTAAATTGCATTTGCATGTTTAAGAACAATGTTAGCTACAGGATAGTACTGATTTTAAAATGACAAAAAATTATATTACATAGAATTCTATTACATAGAATACCTGTACAGGATAGGCATAAAAGAATCTGCTGCCTGTGACTGTGGAGCAGAAAGACAGACCCCTGGGCACATACTACAGTACTGCCTTACCTCTCCCAGCAAAGACTGTGGATCTGGCCCAAGGGAGCCACATTGAAAGAGAAGCAATGGGGGACCGGTGGCGACCTTAAACGCACAATCCTATTTGTGACTCAGACGGGACTCAATGTTTAGCATGACTGATGTCGAACGCAGAAGAAGAAGAATATTACATAGAATAACAAACACCGGATGACGTGCAAGATTAAAGAAGCGACTTTATTAAAATACAAATGATATAAAATGTGTCAGCTTTAATGACACAACTACACCGAACAAATAAAGAATGTTTTGACAAGTAAACAAAACCCCCAAAAAAGGAAAGAAATATAGTAAACAAATCCCTTCATTGTCCAAATTAGCCATATATGTGTTACATAGGTCGCGGAGTTTATTTCTCCATTCCCCTCCATCCTGGACAATCAGTTGGATATCATGCTGATGGATGAAATCCAGCCCAGCACCTTTGGCTTCTCACACCAACGTTCACCTTAGGGTTTCTCTTGGACCTTCTCGTTTCCTCAGTCCATATCCCATTTCAGTACATGTTTGGTAATTCTCGGTCCCTTTCTTATCATGGAAAATTGTAGGACATAGCTGTATAACATACTGTATTTTCAGGTTGTTTTCTAGATTGCATTTCTTCTGTTAGTATGCTGGAGCAGTTTCCATTCGTTTGATTTTCTTATTATCTGTTTGTATGTTACCGTAGTTTTTATCCTCCGCCCCGCCTGTATGTGTGTGCGTGTTTGTGCGTGTATGTGTGTGTGTGTGTGATATCGTGTATTCTGTCTTATTTTGATTGAAATCTAGTGCAAGAGAGCCAGTTGAGTTAATACAATGGTTACTCGTATATACGGCCGCTTTGGTATACGTCCTGTTTAGGGATTGCACGATTTTGCTTGGTATACGTATTTTGTTTGGAATACGAAATTGTATGAGTTAAAATGAATCAGGACACTGCGCGCTACCATTGTTTACCTCTCTCTTTAATCAAGGACATTTTTACCAAATGGATGAATGTTAAAAACTTTGCAAAGAAGTACGACCCCAACAAATCCCACACAAGCAGCATTAGCATTGTCTAGAATTGCCAGACAATGTCACAATTCCGAAACATCTCGAGATGACAGAAGCAAAGTACTTTTTACAGATTTTAAGTAAAAGTCAATTATTGTAAGAATCTTCTATATCAGATTAATAAAAGAGACAGAAAGGGAAAAAAACCCAATAAAACACACAAGAATTTCAGATTCCAGAAGTTATATTGGCAGGGGATTCTCCTTGCAAACATTAACATATCCTCCTCCTCTTTTCTCAGTAACATTATGGTAAAGCACTCGACTCTTCGTAAAGTGAGGTTAAATGTTCATTTATTTCATCTAATTACTTTTGTATTTATGGTTTTTAGCATTGAATAATGTGTCAATTATTTTATACAACTCCATCAATGTCTAATGTGCAAATAAAAATCATTCTCCATTTACATTTATTGTGAGAAAATTCATTTGGTATACGTACTGTTTGGTATATGTTCAAGGATCTGGAACGGAGTGAGGATAATTACCCAGGCAACACGGTCAAGCACTAAAATACTATCACATCACATCTAGACCGAAGACTAGGGAAAGTTATGCTCCTCTGGCAAAAGAGAGAAAGGTTGGCCTTCTCTTTACGTAGAGCGAGTTCTCAGTTCCCTATATTTGGTCAGAGCATAATAGATAAATCTGGCTTCTCCAGTAGTCCCACTCTCGGAAAGTTTCGGTTGTTCGTCCACTTCTGGACTGTAATCTGGTTCCAGAACTTCAGTTTTGAGTGCACATCCGTTTTAAAGATCTTCTTATTTATTTGCTCCTCGCATTTCAAGCAGACGCACTCCGACGTCGACAGAAAATGCCCCTAATTAGTCGACTTTTACGACATACTTGTGCGTCTACAGTAGCCGAAAACTGTAAGTCTGTGACATCGAATTTAACAAATAACATGCCATCTACACGTGTGTTGCTTTCTGTGTTTAGTTATCTGCCAGAAAAGCCGCGAAACAATTTCCCGTGTTTTGATGGGACGCGGGTGTAAAAAGGTCGAGGAACACTGCTGTAAAGGAGGCACAACTAACTTTGTCTTGATATGGATTTGAACAATTGGCCTCTGGGTTGGCAGGAAAACAGGTTATAGAACTATCGTCATCATGCATCATGCAACAGGTCCTCTGCAAACCGTCGCTCTCACCACGGTCTGCCTGCAAGAAACTGGGTCTCTCGCTAGATATCCCGCCTCTTGCACTTTTCTACTCAAAGTGTCACATACATCATGTGCCCATCTTTGTCCTGGTCAGCCCATCCCCCTCTTTCCTTGCACCATGCCATAACTTTTTCCCAATCCGCCGTGGCGCTTTGATATATCCACACTGTTTCAGTTTCCAGCTCAAGATAACTGTTTACTAGCCAATCTTCCTTGATGTTTAGACCTTTTAGGATGTCAATAGTACTTTTCGTCATTTTCCGTGGTATTCAGCAAACAACAATCACTCACGTATTTATCGTCCTATATGAATAGGACAACCTATGGATGCGAGAGCTGGAAATCAACGAAAACTCTAGACACAAAATTAGACAGTTTTGAAAATAAATGCCTTAGAAGAATACTAAATTTCAAATGGTCAGATTTCCGAACCAATAAACAAATAAGGCAAGAATCCAGGCAAGAGTATGTGTCTAATTTTATACGAAAACGCCGCTGGAACTATGTCGGCCACGCCCTTAGAATGGATAAATCAAGACTTCCTTACCAAGCCCTCATTTGGACACCACAGGGGAAAAGATCTCGTGGAAGACCAAGGGAAACCCTACGTAGAACTATCATCAGGGAAGGCTCGCTCATGGGCCACTCAAACATCCAAGACCTACAACGGATTGCAACGGACCGCCGTGCATGGAGAGTCACGACCTCTGCCCTATGTGCCGCACTCGACACAAGAGGAAAGACTAACTAATGAATAGGGTGGCTATGCTTCGCATTTTCACCGGGCGAGACAATCTCGTTTGTTTTACGGATGCCTCGGCCGTTCCGTCGGTAATAGAAAAAAAAAGTCCCGGTTTTTAAAAATTTAGGAATAAGTTCTTAAAAAAATATTAGCTCTTTAATTATTATTTATAAATGCTAAAACGTTTCTTTGTCTGGGGCGGAAAAGTTAGGGGGGGGGGGGGGGGAGAGTAACTTGCTTGGCATGTCCCGTTTTCAGCTCAAATGCTAGTGGGGTGTCCCGTTTTCATCTCAAAATAATAGGAGAGTGTCCTGTTTTATCTCAAAATACTGTTAGTGTGTCCCGTTTTCAGCTCAAAAAACTTGTAATAGTGTCCCGTTTTTATCTAAAAAAACTTGTAATAGTGTCCCGTTTTCATCTCAAAATACTAGTAGGGTGTCCCGTTTTCATCTCAAAATACTAGTAGGGTGTCCCGTTTTTAGCTCAAGAACGAGGTGATCACGAGAGTGCTAGAAAACGAGAATGTTACACATTATTCTGGCTAGAACCTGGTCAGCAACAGATCCAGTCAGTTTGTGCAAGAGTGACTTAATCAAACAGGCCTCTCAATAAGAAAGTGCACACAAGTGACTGGACATGGCTCTGCACACTACAGGTACCACAGGGCCTGCAGTCAGTGCACACTACAGGTATCACAGGGCCTGCAGTCAGTGCACACTACAGGTATCACAGGGCCTGCATTCAGTGCACAATACAGGTATCACAGGGCCTGCAGTCAGTGCACACTACAGATATCACAGGGCCTGCAGTCAGTGCACACTACAGGTATCACAGGGCCTGCAGTCAGCGCACACTATAGGTACCACATGGCCAGTAGTCAGTGCACTCATCAGACATGATAGTGCTCTCTGGTACTGCACACAACAGATGACAGGATCAGTCAGCCTATTCACGCAACAGATATGACAGAGTATTCAGTCAGTCAGTGCACTCATCAGACATGATAGTGCTCTCTGGTATTGCACACAACAGATGACAGAATCAGTCAGCCTATTCACGCAACAGATATGGCTGAGCATTCAATCAGTCACTGCACACAAGTATGACAAGGTTTTCAATCAGTCAGTGCACACAATAGAAATGACAGCCCTGAAGTGGTCAGTGTACACATCAAATATGTTACAGCTTTCAGTCAGTGCACACAAGTATGACCTGATTTGCAATCAATAAGAAAACACAAAATATGACTGCTCTCATTCAGGCAGTACACACAAAATATATTATAGAGCTTTTAGTCAGCATACATAAATGCGACCATGTTGTATATCAGTCAGTGGCACTGAATAATTGAAACCCAGTGCACACAACAGGAATGACAGCTCTCAATTGGACAGTGCACACAACACATATAACACCTTATAATCAGGCAGTATCCACAACATATATGATAGAGCTTTCAGTCAGTGCACACAACAAATACAACAGGCTCTCAATTAGTCTGTGCATATAAGAAATCAGGGCTCTCACAGGTTTAGGTTTAGACAACAGACCAACATCATGGCACAAGGGTAGTAACCCATAAGTGCTCCATTCTACTTCTGACTCAAGTCCGAGTCCAAAGAATCTCAGCGCAGTGCACGTACTCCGTAACACTGGCCAGGGTCCTATAATACTTTGGGTAGAAAATCTTATATTCAGGGTTATATAGTTTATGCAATGCATACAGCAGACATCCACAAGAATTCTAGAAACTCTTTTGTTAGGGTTAAATAATAAATGTATTCATTATATTAGTAGGGTTAACAAGTAACAAGGCACTCCTGTTCCACACCTTGAAGCGTATTTGGTATATGGTGCTTGTCCCACCTCAAGAGGGCTTCCAAATCCATGATCACTGGGCTGGCAACCAAACATGTTAGCAAACTGCATCAAGTCAGCTCTTTATCCACATTGTGGATTCATACCGCGAATAGCCTGTAGCTTATGCGTTCGATCCCAGTTGCTGGCAATTCAGCAGGCAAACTGCTTGTGATGACTTCACCAGTAGTATCAAGAGCCGACCATTCACAGACAATAGCAAATTACTGAACATAAAACTGCTTATTGAAATCACAAACAGGCAATCCTTGTGTGGGTTCCGGGGCCCCACTGTTGGAAAACAAGAATAGACCCACTGCCTCCCCAACAAGAATGTGGTAAGAGTCAACTAATTGGGGGCTTCTTTCAAAGTCAGAGTGCATCTGCCTGAGAGGCAAGGAACGAACAGTCTGTATACAGATAAGCACAGTCTGTAAAACTGATACACATGCAAAATGCAGGTGCTGGAACAAAGCAAAATTTCAGAAATGGATGAAGAACCAGGTCTTTCCGCCGGGGTTTACAGCCGATGAACCAAAACGACAACCATAAACAGCCAAAACATTCTGGGTTTGCTTCTGCAACCTTCTGTCAAATACAATTTAAAAAAAAAAATAAAAGAAGATACGCAACCAACTATATCCACATTAGTACATTAATAATTCCAATAACTGTAAATGGCCTGTAAGTATTCCATTATATATAATAACATAAAAGTGTTATACAATATTAGTAAATATATGCATAATTATTATGTTTAGACCCGTACTGAAAACGCACATAATTCAAAAATCTGTTGACACACAGTATTCACAACAATGGTATTGTTGACACACAGTATTCACAACAATGTTATTATCAATGAAGTTACTTCTCTGAAGTATACTACATTCATTGAAATCCTCATAAGAAATTATAAGTCTGTATTATCAGTAGCAGCAGTTGCACATACCTACTTATTTTGCCTCACAAAGAAAAGATTTATCTCCCAGTCACATACTGCACTTGGTCCATTCTTATACCATGGAAGGATTTATTTCTAAATTATATAATGTTCTTCTTCTTCTTTTTCTCTTCCACCTTGTACCTCAGTGGAGTGTCGGATAGGGGGGGGGGGGGGGGGGGTGTAACATTCGTTGATGAGTTCCATCAAGAGCACTATTAAGACTGATGTTTATTTCTGTAAAGCTGTTCATAATGCTATCACTCCATCTTTTTCAAGGCCTCTCACTTGTTCTATACCCGTTGTAATGTTTCAGTGTGGCTCAATGTGGTAGATAGTACCAGGACATTCTTGTTAGGTGTCCAAACCACTTCATTTGTTGTTCTTTGATGACCTGTGAGACTGGCTTTATTCTTAGCATTTGTCTGATTTCGTATTCTGTCTTTCCTTGAAACTCCTGCAGCTCTTTTAAGGCCTTTAACGGACTATCTTATACAAAATGGATGCTACATGGTTTTAAGGGAATAAAGGTGGCAAGAAAGGCAGCTGTATCTCCATCCAGTAATCGTGTGACCTAATATATGTAAGGTATTTTCATTTCTTTCATTTTATACTTATAAGCAGTATCTGCCGTATGACTGCATTTTTAAAAATATGATACCAGCTCAATATGATACCAGCGCAATATACCAGTGCAATAAGATAACCAGTGCAATGTGATACCAGTACAATATGATTCCATTACAGTATTATCATCATATCACGTGCCTTGCCGACATGCAATCTTTACAATCTGTGATCCGCAACTGCGTGTATCAGTTCATGTTTTGACACTCCTCCATGCCATGACAAGAGACTGTCAAGAATATTCTCATGCTGTCTTCATCTGTCTCTCTTTCCATAAATATTTCCTGTGGTTACATCACCATCAATCAGCAAGTCCTTTACAGAACGTCGCTCTCTTCATGGCACGCCTGAAAGTATCCCTTTTCCTAGCCAGCTCTCCAGCCCCATGTGCTTTCAATGCCAATGCATCTTCAATGTCTTGTATCCATCTTCACCGTGGTCGACTCCTGCCTCGCCTTCCACAAACTGCACCTTCCATCACTGTCTTTTCTAAGCCACCATGACGCTTGATGTGACCAAAATACTTTAACTTTCGGGACAGGATGCTGTTTATTAGCCAGTTCTCCTTGATGTTCAACTCGTTCAGAATGTTGATGTTTTTCCTCTTCCTGATTCATGGTATTCTAAGAATTTTTCTATAACATTTCAATTCAAAAGCTCCAATTTTTTTCCTCAGTGACTGAGTGAGAGTCCAAGACTCACAACCGTAAGTTGCCACAGGAAAAATGCATGATCTCAAGATTTTTACTTTAACCAATTTACTAGTGCTTTGCTATAGGTCCTGTGGTTACAAAATGTTTTATTTTCCCTCTTCTCATAACATGACCACAAAATAATGACTGTCTCTTTTTGATGACTGTGATAAGTTGTCTGCAAGCACCTGCCTGTTTCAAAATGTCTGATCTACTCTTCTTAGCTGTCTAAGGAATTCTAAGAATTCTTCTGTAAAACCACATCTCTGAGGCCTCAAAATATTGTTTGGCCTGTTCACCAAATATCCAGGATTCAGAGCCAAATGTTCCAAGAGCTGTGATGCTTGTTCTTAACTCATTTCAACTCAGCTAAACTTATTATTCACTGTCAAGGTAAGCAAATGCAAATATCACAAAGCAATACTGAGCTTGACCAAATATGATACCAGTACAATAAACCAGAACAATTTGATGGAAAACGAACCTTTTACTTCTGTCATCTGGCCAATATTTTAAATTTTAGAAACCAATAAAAGTTTGGTACTTCTGCCATCCAGCCTACATTCACATCAGACAGGAAGCAACAGTTTGGACACTTCTATCATCCAGCCTACATTCACATCAGACAGGAAGCAACAGTTTAGACACTTCTGTCATCCAGCCTACATTCACATCAGACAGGAAGCAACAGTTTGGACACTTCTGTCATCCAGCCTACATTCACATCAGTTAGGAAGCAACAGTTTGGACACTTCTTCATCCAGCCTACATTCACATCAGACAGGAAGCAACAGTTTAGACACTTCTGTCATCCAGCCTACATTCAAATCAGTTAGGAAGCAACAGTTTGGACACTTCTGTCATCCAGCCTAAATTCACATCAGTTAGGGAGCAACAGTTGGGACACTTCTTCATCCAGCCTACATTCACATCAGACAGGAAGCAACAGTTTGGACACTTCTGTCATCCAGCCTACATTCACATCAGACAGGAAGCAACAGTTTGGACACTTCTTCATCACGCCTACATTCACATCAGACAGGAAGCAACAGTTTGGACACTTCTTCATCCAGCCTACATTCACATCAGTTAGGAAATAACAGTTTGGACACTTCTGTCATCCAGCCTACATTCACATCAGTTAGGAAGCAACAGTTTGGACACTTCTGTCATCCAGCCTACATTCACATCAGTTAGGAAGCAACAGTTTGGACACTTCTGTCATCCAGCCTACATTCACATCAGACAGGAAGCAACAGTTTGGACACTTCTGTCATCCAGCCTACATTCACATCAGACAGGAAGCAACAGTTTGGACACTTCTGTCATCCAGCCTACATTCACATCAGACAGGAAGCAACAGTTTGGACACTTCTGTCATCCAGCCTACATTCACATCAGACAGGAAGCAACAGTTTGGACACTTCTGTCATCCAGCCTACATTCACATCCGTTAGGAAGCAACAGTTTAGACACTTCTGTCATCCAGCCTACATTCACATCAGACAGGAAGCAACAGTTTGGACACTTCTGTCATTCAGCCTACATTCACATCAGACAGGTAGCAAAAGTTTAGACACTTCTGTCATCCAGCCTACATTCACATCAGACAGGAAGTAACAGTTTAGACACTTCTGTCATCCAGCCTACATTCACATCAGTTATGAAGCAACAGTTTGGACACTTCTGTCATTCAGCCTACATTCACATCAGTTAGGAAGCAACAGTTTGGAAACATCTTCATCCAGCCTACATTCACATCAGACAGGAAGCAACAGTTTGGACACTTCTGTCATCCAGCCTACATTCACATCAGACAGGAAGCAACAGTTTGGACACTTCTGTCATCCAGCCTACATTCACATCAGACAGGAAGCAACAGTTTGGACACTTCTGTCATCCAGCCTACATTCACATCAGACAGGAAGCAACAGTTTGGACACTTCTGTCATCCAGCCTACATTCACATCAGACAGGAAGCAAAGGTTTGGACACTTCTGTCATACAGCCTACATTCACATCAGACAGGAAGCAACAGTTTGGACACTTCTGTCATCCAGCCTACATTCACATCAGACAGGAAGCAAAGGTTTGGACACTTCTGTCATACAGCCTACATTCACATCAGACAGGAAGCAACAGTTTGGACACTTCTGTCATCCAGCCTACATTCACATCAGACAGGAAGCAACGGTTTGGACACTTCTGTCATCCAGCCTACATTCACATCAGACAGGAAGCAACAGTTTGGACACTTCTGTCATCCAGCCTACATTCACATCAGACAGGAAGCAAAGGTTTGGGCACTTCTGTCATCCAGCCTACATTCACATCAGACAGGAAGCAACAGTTTGGACACTTCTGTCATAGAGCCTACATTCACATCAGACAGGAAGCAACAGTTTGGACACTTCTACCATCCAGCCTACATTCACATCAGACAGGAAGCAACAGTTTGGACACTTCTGTCATCCAGCCTACATTCACATCAGACAGGAAGCAACAGTTTGGACACTTCTGTCATCCAGCCTACATTCACATCAGACAGGAAGCAACAGTTTGGACACTTCTGTCATCCAGCCTACATTCACATCAGACAGGAAGCAACAGTTTGGACACTTCTGTCATCCAGCCTACATTCACATCAGACAGGAAGCAACAGTTTGGACACTTCTGTCATCCAGCCTACATTCACATCAGACAGGAAGCAACAGTTTGGACACTTCTGTCATCCAGCCTACATTCACATCAGACAGGAAGCAAAGGTTTGGACACTTCTGTCATCCAGCCTACATTCACATCAGACAGGAAGCAAAGGTTTGGACACTTCTGTCATCCAGCCTACATTCACATCAGACAGGAAGCAACAGTTTGGACACTTCTGTCATCCAGCCTACATTCACATCAGACAGGAAGCAACAGTTTGGACACTTCTGTCATCCAGCCTACATTCACATCAGACAGGAAGCAACAGTTTGGACACTTCTGTCATCCAGCCTACATTCACATCAGACAGGAAGCAACAGTTTGGACACTTCTGTCATTCAGCCTACATTCACATCAGACAGGAAGCAACAGTTTGGACACTTCTACCATCCAGCCTACATTCACATCAGATAGGAAGCAACAGTTTGGACACTTCTACCATCCAGCCTACATTCACATCAGACAGGAAGCAACAGTTTGGACACTTCTATCATCCAGCCTACATTCACATCAGTTAGGAAGCAACAGTGTGGACACTTCTATCATCCAGCCTACATTCACATCAGTTAGGAAGCAACAGTTTGGACACTTCTACCATCCAGCCTACATTCACATCAGACAGGAAGCAACAGTTTGGACACTTCTATCATCCAGCCTACATTCACATCAGTTAGGAAGCAACAGTTTGGACACTTCTGTCATCCAGCCTACATTCACATCAGTTAGGAAGCAACAGTTTGGACACTTCTGTCATCCAGCCTACATTCACATCAGACAGGAAGCAACAGTTTGGACACTTCTGTCATCCAGCCTACATTCACATCAGACAGGAAGCAACAGTTTGGACACTTCTGTCATCCAGCCTACATTC
Organism: Candidula unifasciata; assembly: GCA_905116865.2. Taxonomy (NCBI): domain Eukaryota; kingdom Metazoa; phylum Mollusca; class Gastropoda; order Stylommatophora; family Geomitridae; genus Candidula; species Candidula unifasciata. The sequence goes on from CAJHNH020004890.1 coordinate 3,233,976, forward strand.
ACATCAGACAGGAAGCAACAGTTTGGACACTTCTACCATCCAGCCTACATTCACATCAGACAGGAAGCAACAGTTTGGACACTTCTGTCATTCAGCCTACATTCACATCAGACAGGAAGCAACAGTTTGGACACTTCTTCATCCAGCCTACATTCACATCAGACAGGAAGCAACAGTTTGGACACTTCTGTCATCCAGCCTACATTCACATCAGACAGGAAGCAACAGTTTGGACACTTCTGTCATTCAGCCTACATTCACATCAGACAGGAAGCAACAGTTTGGACACTTCTACCATCCAGCCTACATTCACATCAGATAGGAAGCAACAGTTTGGACACTTCTACCATCCAGCCTACATTCACATCAGACAGGAAGCAACAGTTTGGACACTTCTATCATCCAGCCTACATTCACATCAGTTAGGAAGCAACAGTTTGGACACTTCTATCATCCAGCCTACATTCACATCAGTTAGGAAGCAACAGTTTGGACACTTCTACCATCCAGCCTACATTCACATCAGACAGGAAGCAACAGTTTGGACACTTCTATCATCCAGCCTACATTCACATCAGTTAGGAAGCAACAGTTTGGACACTTCTGTCATCCAGCCTACATTCACATCAGTTAGGAAGCAACAGTTTGGACACTTCTGTCATCCAGCCTACATTCACATCAGACAGGAAGCAACAGTTTGGACACTTCTGTCATCCAGCCTACATTCACATCAGACAGGAAGCAACAGTTTGGACACTTCTATCATCCAGCCTACATTCACATCAGTTAGGAAGCAACAGTTTGGACACTTCTACCATCCAGCCTACATTCACATCAGACAGGAAGCAACAGTTTGGACACTTCTATCATCCAGCCTACATTCACATCAGTTAGGAAGCAACAGTTTGGACACTTCTGTCATCCAGCCTACATTCACATCAGTTAGGAAGCAACAGTTTGGACACTTCTGTCATCCAGCCTACATTCACATCAGACAGGAAGCAACAGTTTGGACACTTCTGTCATCCAGCCTACATTCACATCAGACAGGAAGCAACAGTTTGGACACTTCTGTCATCCAGCCTACATTCACATCAGATAGGAAGCAACAGTTTGGACACTTCTGTCATCCAGCCTACATTCACATCAGTTAGGAAGCAACAGTTTGGACACTTCTACCATCCAGCCTACATTCACATCAGACAGGAAGCAACAGTTTGGACACTTCTATCATCCAGCCTACATTCACATCAGTTAGGAAGCAACAGTTTGGACACTTCTATCATCCAGCCTACATTCACATCAGTTAGGAAGCAACAGTTTGGACACTTCTACCATCCAGCCTACATTCACATCAGACAGGAAGCAACAGTTTGGACACTTCTATCATCCAGCCTACATTTACATCAGTTAGGAAGCAACAGTTTGGACACTTCTGTCATCCAGCCTACATTCACATCAGTTAGAAAGCAACAGTTTGGACACTTCTGTCATCCAGCCTACATTCACATCAGACAGGAAGCAACAGTTTGGACACTTCTGTCATCCAGCCTACATTCACATCAGACAGGAAGCAACAGTTTGGACACTTCTATCATCCAGCCTACATTCACATCAGTTAGGAAGCAACAGTTTGGACACTTCTACCATCCAGCCTACATTCACATCAGACAGGAAGCAACAGTTTGGACACTTCTATCATCCAGCCTACATTCACATCAGTTAGGAAGCAACAGTTTGGACACTTCTGTCATCCAGCCTACATTCACATCAGTTAGGAAGCAACAGTTTGGACACTTCTGTCATCCAGCCTACATTCACATCAGACAGGAAGCAACAGTTTGGACACTTCTGTCATCCAGCCTACATTCACATCAGACAGGAAGCAACAGTTTGGACACTTCTGTCATCCAGCCTACATTCACATCAGACAGGAAGCAACAGTTTGGACACTTCTGTCATCCAGCCTACATTCACATCAGACAGGAAGCAACAGTTTGGACACTTCTGTTAAGTAAAGGACACTTTCTCACATCTTTGTGTGAAACTGGTCAGATGATATTAGCCCCATATTTTGTTTAGAACCAATGTCATCAGCATTATGCCTACCACATTTACTTCTCTGGACATTTCATGGTTTTAGACTCAGTGGGACCTCTATTTTTGTTTAAACACCCTCAAAGGTAATTTGAACCCAAGGCCACAGTACCACTAGGCAGGTGCCACATATAAGTTATGGTATAATGAGCTGTGGCAGGCAAATTCTGTCCTAAGCTCCTAAACACCCCTTCCCCCGCCACCCAACTCATCTGGGAATGTTCAAAGAACTGTGATGTTTGTTCTTAACTCATTTCATCTCAGCTAAACTTACTAATCACTGTTAAGGTACAAATATTACAAAGCAATACTGAGCTTGACCAAAAACAGATAAAGATGTATCTAATTCATTACTCTAATGACAAAGAATAAAGCTTCAAAAGAAAGTTTAATATTGCTATATAACAGATCTGCCCTTATATAAGCAAGAAAAAGAAGTTTAATATTTGCAAATGACACATAAGTCCCTATATAAGCATAAAATACATAAATTTTGTGTTCAGCATAATAAGTATTTAAATAACATAAATAAAGCATACATGACCAGTCACAAATTTAAGCAACAATGTGGGACAGCAGAGATCTAGGCTGAAAAGTTATGTCTGTTTAAGTATCTATACACACCCTAACATGGAACAGAGACCTTTCATGTGGTTTTCAGAAAGTGGTATAGGAGTCGCACCGCAAGACTCGGGCCTCAACACATAATATTGATAGAAACAGCTGTAAAATGACTTTTGTTTAGGCTTCGGAGTATTGGGCACATAGTCTAAACATATATTTGATAGACCAATCAGAATTCAGTGGGTAATATGGTCAGTATCACGACAGCTCACTCTTCTAATCTGCTGGTGAGCATCTAGCCGCTACACCACAGCGGCTCCCCATAAACAACTGTGGATATACTTATTCACTGCAGCCATTGTGGAGACACAAACATATGTTAAAAGATTGTTAATATCTCATGCACAGAAGAATGGAAACAGAACAAAAAAGACTGGAAAAGTTCAACTGCATAATGAACTTCATCACAAAGGAAACAGTGGACCTTGTGATCAGAGCCCTGTTACCAGAATTATGAGCCCCTGGGCCCACCAGCTAACAGGGGCCCCCTCATAACAACAACTCACAGGAAGGACATTTTTTTTTTATCATGGCAGGTACCAACAGCAGGTGTCAGTTCACATCCATGCCATGACAAAAGGCTGTCAAGAATATTGACAGAATCTTTCAGTGTCTTCCTCTATCTCTTTTACCACATATCTTTCTAGTGGTCACAACATCATGTTCCAGATTCCTTCTCATGACCCAAAAAACTAACTTTTTCTGATATTTGAGACAAGTTGTCTTCAGGCCCTCACCTTTTTTCAAAAGGATGATATACTTATGTTGAGCTGTATCTTCTGTATGTAAGAGGTCGTACACATGCCTCCAAATGTTCTGGATGCTAAAACCATCCACAGTGCAATCAAGCATTAAAAAAAAAAAACATTCACAAATAATTCACAGCTTCACAAATATGACATCAGTAAATGTTTCTATAGCCCTTGGTAAGTAAAGGACAATATTCTTTCTTGCAAAAGTAGTAGAATTTTTCAAAAATATCCTGTTCAACTCTCAGGGTTACAACAGGGATATATAGTGTTATTTGGGTTCTCAGAGTATATATTTATTTTATATTATATGTAATGTAATTATTTATTTAATCAATATTTAATTTGTAATGTTCCACATTTTGCTTTGATTTGGGTTGTGATTACTATAAAAACTGTACTTTGAATAGTTAGACTACTAACACTGTGTCATTAACACAGTGGATATTCTGTTTCCTTAGTAAGGTTTCCTTGCAAAAGTGTGGTTTAAATCAGTCTTGGTGGATGCATAACTGGTGTTTCTGTATCTGACCATTTTCTGTCCCAGGATATTGTTAATGTAACTCATTCTGCCCCAACAAGTTGTACTTGAATGAATTATTTTCCCAATATGAAAGGATTTAAATAAGACAATACGGGGAAACAAGAAATTAAAACACAATCTGGTTAGTATAAAAAAAACTGTCTGGGATAAAACATAGCATGTACAATACACTATTTTTGGTGCGGTCAAGAAACACATATATTAACTCCTTGGTACTCATATAATTCGATTCAATTGCTCTGAGCACTAGCAATTAGTACATTTAGAAATGGCTGTGAAATGTGGACCTTAACAGGTGAACTCGAAAGGAAGATACAAGCACTGGAAATGCAATGTTTCAGCTAAATTCTTGGCATATCATACAGAGACAAACAAACCGCATTACAAACAAAATATAATTATATAGCACATTGGCAACTATGAACCTCATTTAACTACAATAAAAAGGCAAAAAATTCAATGGTATGGACATGTAATAAGATCTAACGGCCTCTCAAAAACAATACTGCAGGGCTCGGTGAAAGAGTAGAAGAGGCAGACCATGAAAGACCTGGTTATAGAACCCGACTGACTGGACAGGCCTCAGGCATGCAACCATGAAGTCCATCGCAGCTGACCGCCAAAGGTGGAGAGAGCTGATCAGACAGTCAACAGAAACTGGTGACCTAATGACACATAGTGTTATGGGGTGATGATGATGATGAATGACAAAGTAAATAGTGACTGTTTATTTCCTAACGTGCCATTTGTAGCTGGTTTTCAGTTTACTAAATAATCTGGGAGCCGCCATGGTGTAGTAGCTAGACAATTTCCTGAGGGCCTAAAGAACCCAATAGGTGCCGACTAGTCAATAAAATATAGTGATAACACTATATACTCAATATACCTATGTGTGTGGAAAAGGGTCTCTAACAATTATCTCATATTTTAATACAGTTATAAGAGAAATCAACAGCTTTTTCTGTACACTTGCAACATAGTATACAAATTCTATACATGGTGTGCATATTAGGCCTACTTTTAATACTGCACCACTCATAAATACATAATGAAACTGTATGTAATAAAGAATCAAACCTCACAATTAGTACATGGTATATATAGTAAGTAAGAAACCATTCAAATAACAACAGACAGGCTAGAATCTGCAAGCAATATATATACATATATATTTGAGGCTAGTTTCCAAGCACTGATGATAGAAATGATAGAAGACTTAACAACAGTAAAAGGTTAGTACTCTTTACTAATCCTTTTTGTTTTGCTTTTTCCTTTATATTTTTTTAACTTTGCATTTAACCCATCTATAATAGCAAGTAAATGTATAGAAGATCATTGAAATCTTTATCTTCATTTTCCATGTTCACTCTAAAAAGGGTGGTCGGTACACTCAGTTGTGGTTTATAGCTAGGCTGTGATATCTGAAATTCAGCAATTAATTCAAGATAATGCTAACTCAGAGGATTTGATCATTTACACAGACGGTTCAGTGTCAAGAGGCAAAAGAAGTGCTTGGGGCTTTTTAGCAAAAGTTAATGGTCGACGTTTGGTGCAGGAGAGCCTAGCATATGATACAACATCCAGCTTAAGAATGGAGGTGGAGGCGGTCACTGCAGCTTTCCGCTGGCTAGAGAACACGACAAACACACACATCGTGATTGTAACTGATTCAGAAAGCATGCTGAGGAAGATCAGAACATGTATGCTTCGTGCAGAGTGGCACGCTTCGCTGCGGAGGACACGAGTGAGGAGTATTGTCTGGATTTTTTCACCGGGTCACGCTGGTGTATTGGGATATGAACAGGCAGACAGACTGGCTGGCTCTGCACAACTTGGTGAAATACTGCTACATGATAGGGCATACGTTGTTAGTGCTTTGTGGGAGAGCGTGTACAATTCAGAGTAGCAGATGGATCACCACAGTCTGGTGAGATTGATGCAGTTAAGGGGTGACGAGAGGTTCTGGCAGAAGCTCGAGGCTCAGAGGAAAGGCAAGACGGACGTTTAATCAGAAAGCTACTGGCACCATTAGTATCGGAACTCTTGGCTGGCTGCTGAAGATGGGGACAAAGCACTTATGGGAATGCCCTGAATGCTGTGATTTCGGTTCTTGAATCAAATCAAATCAAATCACCCCCGTGTGGGTTCCGGGGCCCCATTGATGGGAAAAACAAGAATAGACCCACTGCCTCCCCAAAAGCATGTCGTAAGAGTCGACTAATTGGGGAGCTTCCTTTGAAGTCGGGAGGGCATCTGCCGGAGAGGCAAGGAACCAACAGTCTGTATTCAAGAGAATAAGATCTGTAAAACTGATGCACACGCAACACTCAGGTTCTGGAGCAGGACTGCAGTTCAGTAGTGGATGAACAACCAGAACTTTCCGCCAGAGTGTACAGCTGGTGAACGTGAAGAAGAAGAAGAAAATCAAATCAAATCTGCGTCTTTCAACCAAAAACAGCAAGTATCAGCAAAGTTTTCATTAGTCACTTTTTAATGACATGCTTGTTAACGGCAGTGGGTGCCCCCCCCCCCCCCCCCCCCCTAAGGGTCCTAGAACCGGCATAGGGAAAAGAGATGAAATAATTGAACCAAATGCTTTAACAACAGTAAATTCACTTTCAAAGAAAAAAATATATAATTTAGTGCTCACAGAAATGTGCACATTTTTAAAGAGTTATTTTCTGAAACTGCTAGACTGTGAGGGTTTTGCAGTATCGGCCAACAAAGAATGTGAAAAAAAACAAAAAAAAAACAAGTCATAGCTAAAGACACGTTTGACACCAGTGGCGCTTCAGGCATATAATACTAGGAACATATTTGTAGACCAAGCTGGCCATCTTTACAAAATAGAAGATTCAGTCTTAAACATGAAGTCCATTGTGCGTGGAGTCACCTTTATTTTTGTTGCGGGACATGCAGGGTTCGATGGAAATGAACGAGCTGATTGGCTGACTGGATCCGCTATCACTACCAAGGGTGAACCTATGGATCATGCTGATATTAATAATACCATCCGAGAACTGGAAAGGGTAGAGGACTTTGGGGGCAGTGCATCCACATCACTCACCAGAATGTCCGACTTGCAAGTTAAGATTAGCATAGCAAAAAATTAGAGGCACACCAGGTACATCAGAAGACTTGTTAATCAACACAGAACTGGTACCATTAGCCACTGGGGTTCATACTGAAGGGAGGATCTGAACACCTATGGACTTGCCCGGTGTGCAATGATGATAACCCAACTAACTAAATATGCAGTGATGTAAATATTTTGCAAAAGAACAGAACATCACGTTTTCCTGTTGTGATTTTAAATAATGGGACACACACAATGTACTTCACTATATGCTGCTGTAAACCCTGCAGTCAATGCACCCACCTGAAGTCTTACAGCAAAATATGTCTGATAATTAACTCTGCTATATACTGTTTCTGACCTCTTTTTTTAATAACTATGTTTGCTTAAAGCTTTACATAACAGAGGCTTTGTTTCTAGTGGTACACAATGGTCAGTAGTACCAGATACTATTTTTATGTATTTTTAGTTTAAAGTGCTTTTGTGGTGAGTACCGGCACCTCATCCATTTTTCTAGAAACAAACTAAATCCCTGTACACAAGCATAAATCTTAAATATTTATTTTTTATGGCTTCATCTCATTAAATCATGAAAAAACGTTTCAGGACATCTTTAAATAAACATTTAAAGTCAGCTGCAGGTGATTTCATAGAATGTTAAGTATGTGCTACTTTTGTGAATAGAATGAGCATCACACTGTAAATAAAGCAATGACAAACACATCATCTTTATGGATGTCAATATTTTAATGATAAACTACTGAATGTAAATTGGCTAGTAAAATCACACAACAGCCAATAAATGCTTTGGGTCTCTGTCATGCAACTGAACTTACACAACCGAATAAAGAAGATCTAAATATCATCATCATCATATAGCGGGTCCGCTGCAGAGCGTCGCTCTCATCATGATCTGCCTGTAAGAAACACGGTCTCTCGCCAGCACTCCTGCCTCGTGTACTTTCACATTCAAGGAGCCCATCTTTGTGTTGGTCGGACCCTGCCACTACTTCCTGGTACCATGCATTCTGCCATTATTTTTTCCAATCCATCATGGTGCTCAATATGACCAAAATACTTCAGTTTCAAGAAAAGATGCTGTTTATTAGCACTGATCAACTCTCATAAATGTTTATTCTATATTAGAGTCAAGAGCTGCTGGCTGAATGGTAAAGAATACTGGTCTCTCATCTGAGAGATCCTGGTTCTAACCCTTAATAAGGTTATGGCCTTTTCTGTCAGAGGCCCAAAAAAAAAAAAAATCATAACCTGCATAGTCCATAGCAACTGCACTTGCCATGTGGCCCTAAATCCTCAGGCTTAGAGACCCCCCCCCCCCCCCCTCCCTCCCTTTCCTTTGTCTACACCAGTGATTCCCAAACTGTGCGCCGCGGTGCCCCAGAGAGTCGCGACCTCTTCACAGGGGCACCGCAAAATATTCAAAAATACACAGGTTTCATTTGTTTTCACCTCTTACATACGAATAGTCATACTTTGACTTAGATTAGGGCGCCGTGGACAAATTTTAATTGAAAAAAGGTGCAGCGACTAAGACAAGTTTGGGAAGCACTGGTCTATACCAAAATAGTGGTAAAAACAGGCAGTCATGGCTGTAATTTAGTCACAGAACTATAACCTGACGGGTTCACTGTTTGACCACTGCTCGGTTAACAGACATTTCTATTGTGCAATTTAAATGCAAGGTAAAGTAGAGGACTCTTTCATAAAAGTGGCCTAGTGGGAAATTGATGCTAAACCATAATATTTTGCTATAGACCAATTGGCACTTATCAGGTCATGTGGTCATTGCCACACTGTCTGCCTTTACTTCGCACATTTTAAAGTACCCATTTTAGGATGGCTTGACCTAAAAGACAAGGTCAAGTATAAAAGAATCGGTCTGAATTCAGACGACCCAAAACCATTGGGCTGGCTGGCAAGAGTCTAGCCACTGCGCTAACTCAGCTCCTGGCTATTTTAATGGTTAGATATAAATTCCATCTCTTATTTCATATTTGTTCGCTTATGTGAATGAGAGATAGGGCTAAAGAAAACAATTTTAGGGTCATCTAACTGGCTGTGCATTGAAGTACAATTGTTCCAGCAGCAAGACACTGTCATTATTTTTAAGGTGGTAGGTTCACATTGAGGTACAATTGTTCCAGCAGCAAGACACTGTCATTATTTTTAAGGTGGTAGGTTCACATTGAGGTACAATTTGTTCCAGCAGCAAGACACTGTCATTATTTTTAAGGTGGTAGGTTCACATTGAGGTACAATTGTTCCAGCAGCAAGACACTGTCATTATTTTTAAGGTGGTAGGTTCACATTGAGGTACAATTGTTCCAGCAGCAAGACACTGTCATTATTTTTAAGGTGGTAGGTTCACATTGAGGTACAATTGTTCCAGCAGCAAGACACTGTCATTATTTTTAAGGTGGTAGGTTCACATTGAGGTACAATTGTTCCAGCAGCAAGACACTGTCATTATTTTTAAGGTGGTAGGTTCACATTGAGGTTACAATTGTTCCAGCAGCAAGACACTGTCATTATTTTTAAGGTGGTAGGTTCACATTGAGGTACAATTGTTCCAGCAGCAAGACACTGTCATTATTTTTAAAGGTGGTAGGTTCACATTGAGGTACAATTGTTCCAGCAGCAAGACACTGTCATTATTTTTAAGGTGGTAGGTTTTTCACATTGAGGTACAATTGTTCCAGCAGCAAGACACTGTCATTATTTTTAAGGTGGTAGGTTCACATTGAGGTACAATTGTTCCAGCAGCAAGACACTGTCATTATTTTTAAGGTGGTAGGTTCACATTGAGGTACAATTGTTCCAGCAGCAAAGACACTGTCATTATTTTTAAGGTGGTAGGTTCACATTGAGGTACAATTGTTCCAGCAGCAAGACACTGTCATTATTTTTAAGGTGGTAGGTTCACATTGAGGTACAATTGTTCCAGCAGCAAGACACTGTCATTATTTTTAAGGTGGTAGGTTCACATTGAGGTACAATTGTTCCAGCAGCAAGACACTGTCATTATTTTTAAGGTGGTAGGTTCACATTGAGGTACAATTGTTCCAGCAGCAAGACACTGTCATTATTTTTAAGGTGGTAGGTTCACATTGAGGTACAATTGTTCCAGCAGCAAGACACTGTCATTATTTTTAAGGTGGTAGGTTCACATTGAGGTACTGTCATTATAACATTCTTTATGTATTCCTATTTTCATTTCTTTCTTCTGCTTTTATGAACACCAATCAATACTTTTAAATTTCTAAATGAAAGTAACACTGAGGTTCCATGTTTCTTTTGTGCAAGGTAGTCATTTCTATAATCTGACTTTTCCCATTATCTTTCCTGATCATCACATTATAAATGAATCAAGCTTCCATTTCTGCCTCAGGACAAATCAAGTACTTGTTTCAGCTTTATTTCATTACTGAGCAGCTAGCAATCTCCTGGAGAAAAAAAAAAGTAAGTTATGAAGTATATCATTACATTGTAACTTTAGAATTAAAAAACCGGCAGAACCCATTATCATGCCTCAAGTTGTATTGGGCATACAGTTTATTTATTGTCTTACTGTGTCAGTCAGGGTTCATAACCAAATTTACCAATCAATTTCAAGGCTTTCCAAGGTATCTTAGTTTTTTTTTTCAAGGCTGTCTTGGAGCAATATTGAGGCAGGTCTTTGCTCAAGGGTTTACCGAGCAGACACAGTACTTTATTTGTGCGCCACATGTCGGGAATACAGCACAGATATAGTGTTTTTACATTTTATTTTTTTAGACTTGGTGGCAGAGGGAAGCAAACTGATTGCTGTCCTGTCTGTTCTAGACCTGGTACCTGAAGCACACAGAGAGAGAGAGAGAGAGAGAGAGAGAGAGAGAGAGAGAGAGAGAGAGAGAGAGAGAGAGAGAGAGAGAGAGAGAGAGAGAGAGAGAGAGAGAGAGAGAGAGAGAGAGAGAGAGAGAGAGAGAGAGAGAGAGAGAGAGAGAGATGCTGAGGTAGAGTTTAAACTAAAAAAGAAAGGGGCGCTAACAAACAACTCATCAAAATGAAATTGAGATAATTAAAAAAAAAAATTCCAAGAGAACAACCAGTCATATGATACAGAGAGTGGGGGAGGACAGTTGTAATGTTGATTGCCAAATGTATTGCAAAGATAGTCCGTGCCAAAAACAGAACTGGGAAATCCAACTGACATCACTTTGCCTGGTCCCACATTCTCCCAATCAGGGCTGCCAATGGAACCTTTGTTAAAACCCAAGATGTGGCTGACAAAATCTGAAGATATAAAGAAACTACAGCTACTAATAAAAAAAAAAACCAGATCTTGGGGGGAACCTATCACTCCAATTGTAATCCTGCCAGAAAAAATCCCAAGCCAGGCGACAGCTCTCTCCCATGCCGTGGCTGTCTGCAGTATCCACCAGCTCCAACACAGCTGTCTGCAGTATCCACGAGCTGAAACACAGCTCACCCTTCCCTCACCCTTAACTGCCCATTTCAGCACACAGCGCAAAGCAAATAATGAGAACAATGAAGGGACCATTGATCGGTTGCCTGCTTAACTACGAGCATTAATGTTTAAAATGAAGGTAGCCAAAACTAGCCAAACTACGGAAAATTGCAGGTCTTCCAATGATCCCATTGCGTCGGTCAAAATTCCAGGCTTTTTCAAGGTCAGTATGTCTTTTCCCAGGTGAAAAACAAGGTTCAAGGTCAGGGCCGCAATCTCCAGGTTAAATTTAAGCTTCCAGGTCGGCTACAAACCCTGGTCATTATATGTCACTGTAGTGAACCCATTTTCTCCTTGATAAATTATGTCCCACACGGAATGACGTCAGCTAATAAATATGAATGAGATATTTACATGTAAGAAGGGCAGAGTCGTGAATCACAGAGAAAATGCTGGCCAAATGAAACTCATGCGAATCATGGAGAAAATGTTGGCCAAATGGAACCCGTGTGACTCTGAGGTCACGGAGAAGTCGTTATTGTAATGTGGGCGTTAGAAGGTTATATAATGCCTTAGAGCATGTAGGCAGTCTCGTTTAGACCTAGAAAATGAATACATGAAGTATGGAGGAGTGTCTGTTGGATCCAGAAAGTGTTGAGTCTGATATGTCTGCAGAGTTTTTCCCAACGCCTACTTGGCCAAACAGCAACGACTGACGGAAACCCCGCAGCCAGCTGATTGTGTGTGTTTTGTTCGGATGGAAAATAGTCATCTTTCAATTGCTGTGGTGATGGAAACGTTTCAGCTTAAGGTAAAGTTGATACTTTCGGTGAGTTAGGATAGATATGAGTGACTGTGTTGTACCCTAACATGTACTGGCTGAAGTAACAACGAGTGAACAAATAAAGAGTGACACCACATTGTATCGTTCTCCGTCGTCCATGTTTTTCTAAGGCTCACAGTCTATTCCTCCATTCCGTTCTAGTCGTCCATTTTTTCTAAGGCTCACAGTCTATTCCTCCATTCCGTTCTAATCTGTTTCATTACAGATGAAATCAAGTCCAACACCTTTGGCTTCACTTATCAAATTCGCTTTAAGATTTCTCTTGGACATCCTTGTTTCCTCAATCCCTCTTACTTCCCATTTCAGTTTCTGTCTGGTGATTTTCTGCTTGTTTCTTGTGCCAAGGAGGTGCCTAATATATCATCATCTTCTCTGTCTTACAGTAGCATTTAGTGCTTGCCCTATACTTTTACGGATCAATTTTCACTCAATGAATATGTCATCGCAGTTAATGTAATTGCATATTAGGGCATTCCCATGTGTGCTCAGACCTCCGATGCAGCAGCCACTCCTAGGTACATCTACTGATTGTTCCCATGAGTAGTTGGTTATAGTGTCTCCTGTCTTGACCTCGAAGATAGTATAGATATGTTTTGTCAATCTTTTGAAGTTAAAGATCTTTGTATAATGAGTGAAACTGTTCAAACTGCACAACAATCAATTGACATTTCTTTAGCATCTGGGTCATCAATAGTTTTTAAGGCTTTCCTGTCAACTAATAAAAATAGTATTTGCATCCTCAAATTCTTCCTTATTTTTTTTTTGGTTCAAATTATTCAAATTCCTGAAGACAGATAACGGTTCAATGGTTGGACACCTGCCATCCAACCCAAAGTTCTTGGTTCTGAATCTGCATGAAGAAGCGTTGAAAAAAACAACTGATTATGGCTCTCAAGTCAACTCGGCCTTAAACGGGTACAAGGAAATCCTACAGGAAGTAAAGTCGCTGATGTGATACTGACCACACACAATATAATTGCTGATTGGCCCATACAAACATGGGTCTCACACCTCACACCTGAACTATAAAAAATGCCTTATATTTCATTTTTCTTACAAGTTTATGAAAATATGACAAACTTATTTATACAGATGCTGCTAACTTTAAATAAATATAAGAAACAAGTATTCAGTTACTTACTTTACTTTTGTCTATTTCCTTGTTCCAGTCTTTCTCTGCAAATTTGGGAACAGCATTTGAGATAACTTTACTAGCTTTCTCAGTAACATCTTCAAATGTCTGTAGGCCCAATTCAGTCTGAATCTGTTGGAATCAATAAATCTATCAGATCTATATCAAAAGTATACAAGAAAATACAATGTACCTACAACCACAAAACCTAACACCTTATGTAAGTTTTGTTGTCACTGACTTTTATCTTTCACCTCTTACCAGAGGACAGGCTCTTGACAAAAGGAAGGTTAAAAAGAAAGGAGTCACAGAAAACCTTATTTTCTTCTTTTCTCTACTCTTGGAATGCCTAAGTCAAAGTGTAACTGTTCCAATGTGTAATGAGTTACTGGTACAGTTTAGTCAAACAAAGTGTAACTGTTCCAATATGTAATGAGTTACTGGTACAGTTCAGTCAAACAAAGTGTAACTGTTCCAATATGTAATGAGTTACTGGTACAGTTTAGTCAAACAAAGTGTAACTGTTCCAATATGTAATGAGTTACTGGTACAGTTTAGTCAAACAAAGTGTAACTGTTCCAATATGTTATGAGTTACTGGTATAGTTAAGTCAAACAAACTGCCACTGTTTAAAATATATTGGTTTACTGAACAGATCAACATCATGGCACATGGGTGTAACCCATAAGTGCTCTGTTCTACTTCTAACTCAAGCCTGAGTTTGAAGCAGCTCAGTGCAGTGCAAGAACTCTGTTGCACCAGCGAGGATCCTAAAATACTTTGGGTAGATTTTTAACTTCAAATTTAGTTCAGGCAGCACCGTCAGGCTACTCTTTTAGACTTTTAGCTGCCAAGGGATTTTTTAGGTGCGCAACAATACACAGCGGGGCCCAGTCTCACTACCCAGAGACCAGGGGAAATTACTGAAAGTCTACGTGAAAAATTCCAGCCTTCACCGGGGCTTGAACCCGGGACTCCAGCATTTGGGGCGGATGCCATGCCTTGAGAAAACGCAGCCCCCTTTCAAAATAAAATGAGTTACGTTTAGTTTAGTCAAACAAAGTGTAACTGTTCCAATATATAATGAGTTACTGGTACAGTTTTGTCAAACAAGGGGTAACAACAGTTCAATATAACCTAAGTTTATTGTACATTCTAATGAAACAAGTCTGACTTTTCAACTTACAGCTTCATAGTCATCTCTCCATGTGTCGTACTCTGTGACAAGACCCAGGGAGGCATACAGCAGACCTACTTCTTTGGCTAACACAACCTGTCACAACCACAGATTAAAGCTAATTAACATAAGTCAAGTATGTTTATGTTCATAATTGACCGTTAGACTTCCAGGTCTACCTAGCCTAAAAAAAGAGCGCCAACAAATGACCCGAGAAGTCCACATCAGCCATCAAGTGATAACTGATCTATAAATTACAATCCAGGTCCAGCAGTATTTGCTTGATGTGGAAACTGCATGAAAAGAGTCAATTAATTAATGGGGAATTTGTGAAAAATGGTGTGCATGGGATATTTCCACGTGCCTGGCACTGCACGCCAGCACTGTCGGGGTTGGCTAACTCTTAATCTAAAGTGTGAAAAGTGACAATTAAAAGCTTGCCAATTAAGACATCCTAGTCAATCCAACCTCCAAATGGTGCACATTGGTAAACTAAAGCAGTGAGGCTGAAGGCTAATGGGGCTCTGGCTCGCCAGATGAGATGCATCCGGTTAAACATTCTGTTGAACTGTGACAGGCCTAGCAAGCCAGCAATGGATTAAATCTTGCTCGAATAAACAATAAGAAGATAAAAGTGGACTGAGATTTATGGAAAATGACCAGTGAACACTAATGGACTAAGAGACATAATAGCGATTAAAATCTGCACGATTAATATTTGTCACACAGCCAATAAACAAAAAGACTAGTAGAGGAGATGAAGAAAATGAAAAGAAAACTATTAGATATAGCAGACATGTGAATCAAAGAGAAAGGATGTAGATGAATACACAGTAATTACTCAAAAAAAGATATAAAATCGAACGAAAAGTATATTAGCAAGCTTCACAATATAACAAAAACAAAGAAAACGTGAACGTTGCAGTTACTGAGCCTTCATCAGCACATACAAATGAAACAATACTACACAAATACACAAAATCACTTAGCTGGTACCTCGAAGCAGCCGGGTCGGTTGTTTCTCAGCAAAATGACTAAACATGTCGGCTGGGGGGATAAATACCCCCTGTGGAGTACCAGGGGCCATAACTGGGGGGGGGGGGGGGGGGGAAGATGTTGGAGATAAAACTGTGAGGGCAGTTAAATACCCTGGGAGTTTAAATTAAACTGTGTTGGCAATTCAGTCCGGAGGGTGTTAAAGTCCCCATAGTATAAATAAAGCGATTCTCAAGAGACTTGCAGACTCTGTCGCTGGAATGGCTGGATTTAATGGCTGTCACCTCCATGTCGAGGACACCTTGGTGATCCTGGGAATTGAAGTGCATCGGTACTGGTTTCAGAGCACCATTTTGCACATCCAAAAGATGTTGTCTGAACCTGTTGGCCAGCCGTAGACCTGTTTCAACAATGTATTTCATGCCACATCTCTTGCAGTTGATGGCATAAATGACATTGCGGCTGGTACAATAGAATGCTTCACGTGTGTGGAAGGTGGCGTCAGGGAATTCTAGACTAGCCACCTGGACCACATATGGACAGGTTCTGCATACAGGTCTGTGGCAAGAGACCATGCTGAAGTGGGGCTCAGATGCGGGGCTTAACCTACTCTTGACTAGAATGTCTTTGGGGTTACAATCATGCTTGTAGGCCACTAGAAGAGGTTCAGAGAAAATCGTGCTGGTGGCAGGGTCGGCTTTAAGGATGGAGAGATGCATGAGGAAAATAATTTGGCACGGATGTAGTCAGGGTGGTAGTTAAGTGTGAGGATAGGTCTGTTGTGACGTTTCAGCTTGGAAGCGAGAGCTGCGACACGATGGAAAGACCATGCGTGGTGAAAGGCCGCAGATAGGACATGTTCAGGATACCCTCGAAGCCGGAAGAAGGAAAGAGCAAAACATAGCATAGGTTTTATCAGTGAACCAGACAAAGCAAAGAGAACAACTGAAATGAAGTTCATATCAAAAGAATTATTTTAATTAAAATTAAAAATTAAAAAAATCATGACATAAATAAAAAATATAACATACATACAACAATTTACGCACTAGTTAACACCCCTGAATATGAAGATGAATGGGGAGTTTTACAGAACAGTAAGTGATGTCATAAACAGCATTTTGACTGAAAAAAAGACTAATTTTAATGCAGAACAATGATATGACAGAACAGGAGTTGAAAACTACTTGTGGACATTTGGAGATCTAAAAAGTGTGGTGGAAAAAGGGGAGGAGGGGCAGAAAATGGCATAAGATTAGTAAAGCTGTGTAAACAACATGATCTATTTATAACCGACACATTTTTTGGACTTGGACAGATAAGGAAAAAATTATTTCATCCCAGCCCAGAAGAAGATACAAGGAAAACAACTGAATTCACAGCAATACCCAACATGTGCACAGACATTCATGATAGTCATACCTATGAACGGTTTAAGAAAACCAAGAAAATAAACATAATAAATTAGGAAGACAATAAAAATCTGCAAACTCGGGACAAATATTGAAAACACGACACAACTAAAGTCTCTGAGTATTACTTAAAATTAAATAAATAAATTTTAAAAAAATGAATGAATGCAGTAACTCTGACTAACCTCAGGCACGGTGCTCATGTTGATAATGTCAGCCCGCCACTCCCTCCACAACCTGCTCTCAGCCCATGTTGATCCCCTGGGACCTTCAAATGTGATCACTGTTCCTCTTTCATGCAACTGATAGCCTAAAGACTTAATGCTGGATGACAGAATCTGTAAATACCAGTATACAGGAAAATATTAGTATTGCATATCCATAGATTCAGCCAGCAAAATGTACCCTGTAAGTAGTGATGACATTGTATGTTGGACATTTCTTGGGGCCTCAGAAATGTAATTTTACAGAAGAGTGCCTTAAATTTCTTGGAGAGCGAAAATGAGCAATCAAGATGCTCTGAAACGTGACCGCCAAAGACAACTTATCACAAATATTCAGAAGAGACAGTCATCATCGTAGTTTTTTTTTTTTTTTTTTGGTGACGCTATTACTGGACCATGCTGTTCCTATGTGTGTTCTAGAGCCCCATTTTGGAGGGGACACTGTTAATGCCTTTAGAGAGATATTAACTGCAGAATGCTGACAACTATGCTGAAGGGGGATCTGAGCACCTATGGATGTGTGAGGAGTGCCATGAAGATAACCCCCATGAAATTAACCCAACTGATAACTCAGAAATTAGCTAGATGCTTTGCTTCTTGGCTTGAAAGAGGTCTTAGGCTCAAATCTGCACTAAAGTAAACCTTTAAACTTATCATGACTCACAGACTGTTCCAGGGTAAAATGCTTATCAGGAAATGTCCTAGGTTGGCACAATGTTGATCCAATTATCCACTGACTGCCTATTGTGATTTGAAAGTATGTATCTAGCTCAATACACCAGTGGTTAAAGAAAAGACCACTAACTTTTTACCTAAATACAAAGGAACCAGAAACAGTGATGGCTAAAGTATGAAAATGTTGGGGGTGAAAAAGGGGGGGGGGGGGTGGGGAGAAGAAGTAACTCTTAACATAAAAAATTACCCATCCTTACCGCTCTCATCTGAGGGCAAAATGGCTCATTCATTGGCACATGACAGATCCCCTGGAATTCATTTGATGTGCCATCATAAAATGACTGCTGTCTTGCTGTGGTGCTTTAAAAAACAAAAACAAAAAAGTCAAATCTACAGTGACGCTTATGTAAAGCTATGAGAATGAAAGCAAGGTTAAATGACAGTAAGAAGAGCAGTAGCAATTTAATCAGAGGTATCCTTCTCAACTGTCTTTTTTCTCGTTCTTTCTCTGATCCTCAGCATTTTTATGTTGCCATAATGTACTAAATTTCTCTCCTTCTCATGAAATACCCGCGACCCACAGCCAATCTAAGCTGGGTATAAGGTAAAGTCCTGGCAAGTAAAGGCGGTGGACATGATATTCAGCACCTCACCCATCAAGTGCCAAATCCTTTGCAAAAGTCGCTCTCATCACAGTCTGCCTGGGAGAGAAAAAAAACTCTGTCTCTATCCAGCTCTCCCGCCTCGTGCACTTTAATATTGAAGGAGCCACTTATATCCTGTGCCCATCTTTATTTTGGTCGGCCCCTGTCCTTCCTACTGCTACTTCCCTAGTACCATGTCATCTGATATTAATGTTTCCAATCCGCAATGACACTTGATACGGCCAAAATAATTAAGCTTCTGAGACCAGATGCCGTTTATTAGCCAATCTTTTTGATGTTCAGATCAAGTGCCAAATAGTGATGTGGCAATGACAAAGGGGTTCTTAACTTTTTTTTTTTTCAACATCCAAATAATATGGATTTTTTCCCCCCTTCTTTCTGACATGAAATTCGTGAACTAAACAAAATTCATCCTTGAAACATTAACTAGAAGCAAATCATCTCGAATGCACACAACTCAAAACTGTCTGTATAGTTAAAAATATACAGTCAAGAAGATTGACTTCATTGCACCAGGTAATATCACCAGGGCCTGGTCTCTCTGCAAAAGGGTTACCTGCCCAGAGTACTGCATAAAACAGCAACTCCATAGCTTCTGTGATGATCCCTTAAACTGACGGGTCAGTTAACTCTTTATGGATGTATCACTAAATGCATTATGTTTAGACAGATCACCACACCAGTGGCGCCATGCACAGACACTTTAATATTGTTGCATTTAATAGGAAAATTAATTTGTATAACCATGTTTTGAAAAACAAAATTAGCGAAATGAAGTCTTCATTTTTAAAGCTTAGCGTAACAATTTCTTTATTTTAAAGGAAATCAGTCCGATACAATTTCTATGTGATTTTCCAGACCAAATGGCAAGGGTAAAGTTCTTGAACTGTTTGTACTGCTTCTGTCTTTGATGAAACTGAGCCACATTGTGACAATAGTCTTGACATTATGACTAATAATGCAAGTGGGACACCTACTGATGACAATATGGGTTGGGATGAAGTTAAACAAAATATTTCAATCTAATCATCCCTGTTTGAATTTGTTGTGAAAACTGTAATAAAATACAAAGTATTTCAATTAATAGTCTCAAATAAAGACTAGCTGATGCATAACTGAATAGAGAAGTAATGTGAATTTTTAGAAATTGATATTAGTGTTACGATCAAGAAAAAAGCTTGGTAAATAAAAAACTTTATGTGTAAAAGAAAAGTCTTCATGTGTGTCTAATATTCTTAAATGTGGTATCATTTTAATATTTTCTTGTTGCAAATACTGACCTTTAAATAGTTTAGATGTATTCAGCTAACATTTCTCCTTAATTTTCAGCTACAAATTAATGCTGTTCAAACTCCCACATTTTTTTTAACCCTGAAAGAGTTAAACAAACCCTTGACCGCCAGAATGTAAAGCATACAGCTTGACAACTTTAACATGTAGACCCCCAAAATTAACATTTTTCTACACACCAATGAAAATTAACCCACAAGACAGCAAGCTACCCTGTAACAATAAGGTGTCCCAATATGTTTTATATAGTTAAACAGGGTGTCTGGGATTCACTGCTGGGCGTCAATCGTTCCGGCTGCAACCCCAGAGAGAAAAACAATTTCTTTAAAAGTACAATTTGTAACACAATGTTTTATGCAATATAATGAAATAATACACATAGCTGATTACCTGTCCAGAAAGTCATCAATAAGAACAATTTCCCCTGGGTGGATATATCCTTGCAGGGATCGACAAGCTGTAGTAGCAATAATGTGAGTGCAGCCTTCTTCTTTCAGAGCCCAGATATTTGCTCTGTAATTCACATTTGATGCTGCTATATTGTGATCTCTTCCATGTCTGAATGAAAAGATTAAAGAAACCGTTAGTCCTATCGCAAATACTGCCAGAGGCGTGTGAAGTGTTTTTTTCACATATTCTAAGCCAAGATATATGAGGTGTGTGTTCCCTTCTTCCCCTCCTTTTCATCGCAGTAATTTCTAGAAAATTATGGAAATTGTCTGATGCCTATTTATATGAGGCAAAGCTGACATCATAACTGTACTAGTGAATGTTATTAGAACAAATGCATCAAATTTAAATAAGGTATTCATACAACTGTTTAATTAAAATGGGAAATACAGGGATTAAGGAGGCGAGGACGCCCTGAAGAAACCCCAAGACAAACACTGATGAGAGAGGCCAAAGCTGCTAGATTGGGACATAATGGAATAGAAGAATAGATTACAAGCCCTATGTGACATTTAATAGCACAAAAGGATAATGAATGAATTACTATGTAACCATTTCCCTGATTAAATTTATTGAGGGATAACAAATATTTTAAACAGACACAAATAAAGTATTCAAACATTTCCTGTACTGAATTTACAAAGAAACATTACACTAAAAATTACATAACTGGTCATTGCTTTTACGGAGCTCACAGAGAAACAATAAATAAAGAACTTATTCTCTGCACTGAATTAATAGAGTGACATAAACATTTTTCAGACATTTTGTGAAAATGAATCTCAGTCAGCTACCACTCATGATGACTAAATTAAAAAGATAAACATTTACATAACAGACAGGTCGACATACAGACAGATATACTGTGCAGTAGATAGGTAGGTAGAAAAAAAATCAGTCTGTCAGTCATATAACAGATAGAAATGTGTAATGTTAAATCCAAAATCAACATCACAGCACTCGGGACATTTCCAAAAGCGCACTGTCCCCATCTTCAGCAGCAAGTGCAGAATTCCAATTCCAGTGGTACCACTAACAGTCTAATCGTATATCTATCTCATCTTTCCCTGAGTGTTGATCATCAGTCAGATCCCCTGGTCATTCATCATAGCACCAATCTCCTTCTGCACTGTTCACTCAAAGAGCTCATAACTTCTACCTTGTCATGCATTAATTCACTACCAGTTTGTGCAGGACCAGCCAATCTATCTGCCTGGATAAAATATCCAAAAGACACTAACTACCTGGGACCTCAGCAGTGATGCTTGCAATTCTTCATAAAGCATACTGGATTCCACCTTTCTTAACATGCTCTGTGAGTCACTACAATTATGACATGCATGTACAGCTGGTTCACAAGCCATTGGAAGGCTGCAGTGACTGCCTCCACCTCCATTCTTAAACTAAATGTTGTGATGTCATATGCCAGACTTTTTTGCACTAAGCAACATCCATTCACTTTTGCTAAGAACCCCCATGAACATCTGTCTCTCAACACAGAGCCATCTGCTTAGTTAATCACATCACTTGGGCACAAACTGCTATGACTCATTTGATGAACTTCTGATTCTGCAGTGCCCACTGTCCAGTCCCTGTACTCTTGGTTCAATGTGATCAAAACCCCACAGAGGTCTGACTTTTGCTGGGACACTCTAACCCACTCCTTCCTCGCCCAATGTTATCAAGCTGCACAAGTTCAATTGTGTCTTTTGGTTGCACCATCCAAGATCTTCCTCTTTTCAGTCGTAACCCTTAGCTCTGTCAAAGTCTTTATGCAGGAGGTGTTTCGTGTCTGCGGCTACTCTGAGAATGACCTGGCTTGCAGCACTTTGAGCCTATCTGTCACAGTTGGCAGTGCAAGTATATATCGCACACATACTACTGAGGAATCTCTTGTACATCCCTGAATTACTTTCATGGTTTCCGTATGAGTTTAAGTTTTATCAGCTGACTCTTTGATACGGCAAGCAGTTCAAGTCTATAATCTATCACCGAGAGGATCGAATGCTGAAACATTGTGAACATGATTCTTTGTTCCATATCCATTGCTGCCATTATTTAAGCTCATCGAGTCCTATTTGGCATTTTGCCACAACTGCCTCATAATGATCCCTGAAGGACAGGCTTCTATCTAAAGGGATACACAAGTACCTCAGTTTGCTTCCTCTTTTGATGTTTCAATTATTGTGAGATTGGAACGTCAGCTCTAACAATTCTATTGTCCAGAAAAAGTCTGTGGGAATTCAGGAGGTGGACATTTAGCAATTAATTTTGGATTATGCTTGCTCAAGTGATGTGATTATTTATCAAGATGGTTGTGTCAAGAGGCAAAAGAAGTGCCTGGGGGTTCTTGGCAAAAGCTAATATTCGACATTTGGTGCAGGACAGCCTAGCATCTGATGCCAACATATCCAGAATGAAAATGGAGGTGGAGGCAGTCACCGCAGCTTGCCACTGGCTAGAGAGCACTTCAGACAGCTGTATCATAATCGTAACTGACTGAAAAAGCACGCTGAGGAATCTGAGGAAAGGCATGCTTCGTGCAGTGGCATGCTTCACTTTGGAGGTCAAGGGTCAAGAGCACTATCTGGATCTTTTTTTCATGTCATGCCGGTGTGTTGGAAAAGGAACAGGCAGACAGACTGGCTGGCTCTGCACGACTAAGTGGGATACTGATGAATGATAAGGCAGATGTGGTTAAGGCCTTACGGGAGCATATATACAATCTGGAACAGCCTATTGATCATCACAGTCTGGTGAGAGTGATGCAGCGGGGAGTGATAAGAGGATCTGGCCGATACTCGACACTCTTAGAAAAGACAAGATTGCCATACAATCAGACTGCTACCGGCACCATTGGTATCGGAACTCTACACTGGCTGCTGAAGATGGGGAAAAGTGCTTATGGGAATCTCCCAAATGCTGTGATGTTGGTTCTTGAATCAATCCAGTTCAACTTGTCCAGAGTGCACCATAAAACAGCTGCCTTTTCTGTGCTGATGACAGCACTTATTTCTGTACATGTCAGTCACTTTGTCATGAAGATAGAAAGATAATTATACATACAAGCTATTCAAATGCTGGAGATTACAAGATAAGCTATAGAGGATGTTAAGTAAGTAATGAGCATACCTGGGTAGAAAAATGCAGTCCACACCTTTGATAGTTCCCAGCACAATTGCACCTGATGGCTGAATAGATTAAATGCCAACAAATGTTAAGTTAAAGCAGTCAACATGACTAGGACAACCGTCACATTTGCCAAACTGTTTACACTAATCTTCTTTCTTTGCGTTCACTGGCTGCTAACTCTGGCGGATAGTTCTAAGTGTTCATACACCTCTGGACTTTAGACTTGTTCCAGAACCTAAGTGTTGGGTGCACATTTGTTTTACAGATCTGACTCAACTGTATGCAGACTGTTGGTTCCTTGCCTCTCAGGCAGATGCACTCAAACTTCAAAGGAAACAACCAATCAGTTGACTCTTATGACATGCTTGTTGGAAAGGCAGTGGGTCTACTCTTATTTTCTCCCCAATGGAGCCCTGGAACCCACACGGGGTCTACAATAATATTAATCATCATGATTTGCCTTGTCCGGATGCAGATATGGTGCATCAGGACCTAGGCTTAGACTGGTCAAGACCTATTTACCTCTTTCCACTGACATTTTAGAATAGCTTTCCAGCCGGGAGCCTAACCATCACAGAGAGGATCAATGTTTCATTTGAAGTCAGAGTATATATGTCTGGGAGGTGAGGAACCAACAGTCTGCACACACACACACAAAAAAGCCAGGCTTGTAAAAATGGATGTGCATACAAACTGATGTCCTGGAAGAACACAAAAGTCCAGAAGTGGATAAACAGCTAGGATTTTCCACTGGAGTTTACATCCACTGAATGTGAAGAAGAAGAAAAGGAGGAAGAAAAATAACAGGAAAAAGAAGAGGAGGAGAGGGGTTGGTGAAAGGAGAAGAAGAAGACGTACCTTGTCAAATGGAAAGGAATTGATCTCTACACATATGGTTGATTACTGGGTTGATACTACTCCTCCATGTCACATATTGTCTCAGATTATCCAGAATTATCACTCTCCATCTGTCTTTTCCCTACCTTTCCTACCACTGATTATTCCAGCCGCCAAAATTTTCTCCAGTACCTCTTTCTTTTACTGAACGTAACATTTGCCAAGGAAAAAACCACAACAGCCAAAATATGTTGGGGTTGGTTCTACAACGTCCTGCATAGGATACGCAACTACCTTTTTTAACCTCTTTCCTTGGCACATGCCCAATTAAAACTGCGTGTGTCTTTCTCATAGTTACATAGAATTTTCTACTTCCATTAGTTTTTGCTTTTTCATTCCTGCAACACAACTTAAATATTACAGTTCTGTTTAGTTGAGAGTAAGGTCCCTTATACCTGTCATTGTGCCTGAGAGTATTGGCACAGACTGATGATTGGTTGTCCAAGCATTCTTACTACTGTTTTTTACTTTCTGTGGCAATTTATTATAAATTGTGGAATCAATAACTAACCTTTTTTATGGCAGTGTTATCTGAATGTTAAATACTGCAGCAACCCAACTGTAAATCCAACATGAACAAATCCAGGATACCCCATTCAACCTTATGGAATGTTTCTAAATGATTTCTTCATTTTCATGTCCTCTTTTACCGCTTCGAGTGTTGAGGGAGATATAAGGTCCTGCTTCGGGCTCTTCTGGCTGCTTCGACCATAGACACATTGTGGTGCTATAGAGTTTCTCTGATGTTATCTTCCCATATTGTTCTTGGTCTACCCCTTGCTCTATGTGACTCTCCTCTTTTGATATGCACTGTATGGTATAAAAAGCATTCTCTCCAAGTGAGCAAACCATTTGACTTGCTGTCTTTGTATGTAATTTAGAATTGATTCTGTGCCGCTTTATCTTGTATGACCTCATTCCTGATTTTATCTCTTCTGGTCACTCCTACAGCCTTTCCTAGACACACCATTCATAAGTGACTAGCATCTTGATTATCAGAAACGTAGGCATTTGTTAAATTATTCAACTAAAAATAGGAATTTGTAGGTGAATAGAATAAACATCATGCACAATTAAATGTAAAAGCTATGAACAACTAAAATGTAACGGCTAGAAGCTTGCTACAGGCTCGAAGACTATGGGTTTAAATCTGCCACCTTGTTTCTTTCTTAAAAAAAAAAGACCCTGACTCCTGGGTCAACCCAGTCTAAATGGCCAAATGGTCTACAAAATATGGGTTTAGAACTATACAGGAGTAGAAAATTTTACCTCACTAGGACATCACACAAGCAATAAACATCCAATGACACAAAGTGCCACCATGTGGATGAGGATCACCTGTGGAAAGGTCCCAGAAACCCCGTTCAGCCATTAGACCATATTTATGGCCTGGGTATATTGCAATCCCTGGCACGAGCCAGGGTGGGACTTCAAAGTAACGAAAAATTGCATCCCACAAGGGAATGACTTTTAACTATACACCCGATCTGTTAAATAGCATGAACAAGGGCCCTTATGAACAAATGAGGAAAAGAAGAACTACTAACAGAGTCAAAAATTAGAGAAATGAGATACGTTTAAAAACAAATATAAGAGATAAACATACAAAAGGGAGTATTATCTATGACATTAACATGAAAAGTGGCAGAAACTCAACAGTTAGTTATAAAAGGGAGTTTTAGCTATGACATTAATATGAAAAGTGGCAAAAACTCAACAGTTAAATTAGTTATAAATCAACATGTTATGTGCTCCTTGGTGCAGAAAAAATTGATTCAGAAAGTAAATTCTCACAGTAGACACTATCTTAAGGATGTGAGGTATTAGGCCATCACATATTTCAGGTCATCACACATTCTAGGCTATGGCATATGAGGTAGTGTGGTCAGTTCCCTTTGTCATTACCTTTCTTTTCCAAAAAATTCCCTGAAAATTCTTACAAATTTTTTTAAAAGGCTGGACCTTATAAAAGCAGCAAGCACAGAGTTCCACGTGGCCCCATTTAAGTGGGGGAAAATAAAAAAAAAATTAAACAGATCCACTGAAATTGGATATGTGGATATGAAAGATGCTGATACTGCAACCTTGATGTAAACGACGACAAAATGTGCCCAGCACCTTTTAAAGGTGAATGCAGAAGAATGAGAGGCTGTGTCAAACCCACAGACATACTGGTAAAAAAAAAAATCTGGCCACCTCTGAAGACTGAATCAGAACTACTGACTCTTCTTCTTCCTCAAGTCCACTGGCTATAACCTTAGGCAGAAAGTCTTGGTTGTTCGTCTAGACCAGTGTTTTGCAACATTTTGTGGTGCCACACCCTACCAAAACCTTTCAAAATTCTTATGCCCCCAAACTTAAATGCTGGACGAGTCAATTTTCAAACTGTCCCAATTAATAATTAAATAACCCACCCCCACCCCGCCCCAACAATCAAATGGCACCCACGTAGGGCAAGGGCTACCATGTTGGGGGAAAGACTGGTCTAGACTTTTATCTTGTTGCAGAACTTTGAACATCTAATCTACAGATCTAGCACATCTGTATGTAGACAGTTGGTTCCTTGCCTCTCAGGCAGATACTTTCTGACTTCAAGGAAATCCCCAATTAGTCAATTCTTTTGGATACTTTTTTTTGGGGGGGGGGGGGGGGGTGTCTATTCTTCTCCCCTCCACCCCCCCCCCCCAATATGGCCCAGGAAATCACGGGGTAAGAACTAATGACACAATAAGCAACTAAACTAACCACTGTAACAGTGAGACACCATGCAGGATCTGAAGACTGATTTAATAATGTCAACAGTGTTAGAAGCAAATTACCTTTCCAAATGGAGTAACCACAAGTTTTTCGTGCTTATTCTCCAGAAATATGGGATCATTGAGACCAGATCCTCCAATTATGCCAACCTACCTCAAAGACAATTTATCAAGACCATCAATTTTGATCAGAATGTAGGCAATATATACAATATTGTAATCAAACAATATATTTATTAACTTAAGAAATGTTTCCAAACGGGAATGCCAACAATGTTTACTACCATGTTTAAAAAAAAATTATATCATAGAGTTTATTAACAATGTGGAATCATACTCAAGTTTAAATAGAGACTACAGGTTCTATTTATGGGAGACATACATTTTTTATGAGATTATCATTTCTTCTTCTACCTTTTTCAGTAAAGCTGTCAGCTTGTCTTATGTACTTCCTGTCATTTGTAATTAAGCTTCTTCCCTCATGATTTAGACTGTCCATACTTGGCACTAGTAGCAGAGTGTTGGTAGAAATATACTATTTATCAGCTGTCCACTTCACTGATCTGCAGGTACTTCAGTCATTATATCAGCGGTAAACGTTTTCTTTGTGTGATATTTTGTTTTCTTTTTATCAGTCATGTGGGAAAAATAAGCTTGCTGACAGACTAGCTGATGTTAATCATAAAGGCAGCAATGTACTTTATGATAAACTGGATGGATGTGGTGAAAGCTCTCTGTGATCTGGTACTGAGTGGCTGAACAAGACAGAATACTTCTATCTTGTGTAACTCACACAGCAAGAAGTGGGCAGAGATCTGGACAATACTCAATGCATAGGTAAAAAGATTGGCAGACTTTCAAACAGGCAGACATTGATACTATTAATGTGGATATGCTTCATTAGCTGCTAAAGATGAAGACAGAGACACGTGAGAATGTCTTGAGTGTAATCAATTCATACACTGATTCACACATGTAGCAGCCTTTCATGTTCAGTGAAAATTGCTGCTAAGATAATTGAACACATCTTAATTGTTTTACATCAATGTTCTATATATGTGTGTTATGTTATGCATGTTACATGTAAGTATTTTTGTAATCTAAAAATTGTTATGATTTTAGTCTTCGGTGTGATCATTTTCACATAATCTTTTTCATACATTATAGATAATGCGGTTAATCAGACATTAGGACCATACTTTTTGAAAACACACCTTGATTTCTGACATTTCTTCACACTTTAAATTAGCTCCTCCGTACACACTGAAACTCTGTATACTTTCTGCACAAAAGAAGAAAAGCACATTATAATGTTATACCTCTGAAGACTACATGGCCTTAACAGTCACATAATCAACAATTAAATGTAGCAACATTTGACCAGATTTCCTAATTTCATAGCATCATTTACCCAATATGGCTCTTTCATTATATCATGTTGCAAGTTCCTTACAGAATGTCCCTTTCGGCTATCCTCTCTCTCATGCACGCACGCACACACACAAACAAACAAACATGTATATCATATACAGAGCACAACGGCAAAATAACACATATAATGAACAAATATAAATGCATCGACTGGCACTCACAGAAAGAAGTAGGAGATATACCAATCAATACATGTCAAGCTGTGTATTATATATACAGTGTCTATGACCTCAAGGGTTCCCTGCCTGTTTCTGTATAACATCCAAGTAAGTATGAGTAGCATGAAGCAACTCTATATTTTCAAGTAATGGGTACCTTGATGATAGCTTAACCCTCTTAGCATGGACGGGCCGATTATCGGCCGGCGGATGTCTGGCCAAAAACACGGAACGGCCGATCATCGGCCCGATCGTGTTTCGCCTCGAACCGCTAAGAAATCTCCTATTTTGAAACACTGAAAGTGATTCATTTATATTAACTGCTGTATCAGCTTTACACATGGCGACTTTCGAGTGTTTGGTATCGAAGTGAAAATTGTTGTTGAATTTTTTAGATAGTGACCTGAACCGCTAAAAGTATGTCTGACTCGTGACTCGTTTGTTTCTGCCCCTAAACTTGATGTTGATAAAACATTTGAATCAAGTGATGACACTAATTCTGTTGATACTGATGCAGGATTTAGTGTTAGTAGTAATAGTGGGAATCAGATGGGGACGCTGTTGTGTTCAGACCACAGCCCAACCATGGCTCAGGGTATATCCACCCAAAGGTGTTGACACTCCGGCACATCCATTTCTTGTGCTGACTGATGGTGAAAAACACATGTCACCTAAAGATATTATTGCTGTTTCATATATATATATACCTGTTTTTGACTATTGAATTGCTTACAACATTTGCAAAAAGGCCAAAGATCAATAAAAAGATTTCAAAAAAAATTTTTTTGTTTTTAGTTTTATGTTTCAAGCATTGAAGTTGAAAATTCAAATTCATATTTTCTATTTTTAGATATGCAAATGAGATAATTTGCATATACATTAACTAATTTTAACGATATTGTGAAAATCATGAACTTTAATCTATATCCTTCAAATAGATATATTATTTCATGGGGGTCAGAATAACAGAAATCTGTCAAAAAAACTAAATAAAGTAATAACCAAATTCACTGAAAAAATGCTCCGTGTTTTTGGCTAGACCTCTGAAAAACTTCCCGTGCTAAAAGGGTTAATGGAGACATGTTTTTTTTAAAAAGTTACATGTAGAATAGCCCAGGCAATGGAAGCAGTCATGAATTTCTAAAAATGTATGAAGAATATTCAGTTCAATATATTTTTGTCTATTGAGCTGAAAAGGAGAGTTCTTCAGAGCTATTCAGAACAAATCCTACAGTTCAAAAGTAAATTAATGTCAGTCAGTATATAATTGAAAAAATATGCAGAAGCTGCAGAGCTATGGTTTCAAAGAAAGAAAAAAAAACAAGAACATGATGGAGAGATAAAAAGTGTGATCAGGATGTCTTGAAAGAAATTAACTCACAAAGAGGACTGATTATCTGCATCAGAAGTGGCCTATCCACAAACTAGTTAGGCATAATATTAGGAGAAAACCGGAGTACATACTGACAACAGGAAAGCTGCAGGGGAAATGAGACGGGACACTAACATAGATGTTAGACAATTGAAATCATCTCCCTTAGCTAGTTTATCAGCTCTTTCATTTCTGGGAACTCCACAGTGGGTATCTATTGCACTGTTATCTCACACAGGTTGCCTAGTTTGGAAAGTAGTTTCCTATACAAAGTAATTTTCCAGATTCAAACTGCCATTACTGCCAGTATTTACCACTTCTGCGGTGTAGGCAAGGGTGTCTTTCAGTACGAGAGATCATGGTTTTTTTCTATCGGGGCAAAAAAAATCCCAGCCTGCATAGTCCATAGCAACAGCACTAGCCTAGCAGCCTTAAATCCTCAGGCTCAAAGACGTCTTGCCTACTCTGCAAAAGAGGTAAAAATAGGCAGTAACTGTCAGATTGTATGCAGTCTTTACCTGAAACCCATAGGGGCAAAGAAAGAAAAGCAGACCACAAAATGCACGGAGAAGGAAGCTAGAGAGTGAGATTAACAATATGGGGAGGCTATGAGGTGAACTGCATGCAGCAGCAAAGAATAGGGTGATATGGCATGAGCTGGTTCAGGCTCTTTTCCTCACTGGGGGTAACCAAAGGTCATGTGTTCAAATCGGCTTCGCATCAGACTAAAAAAAATTACGCACAGCTTATAATGGGTAGCAGGTAAAAGTCCTGGGAAGTAGAAGCAGTGATGTTGACCACATCACCCACAAAGTGCTGATTGTCTAAATATTTAGGTTCAGCAGTATGGTTTTCTTAAAGGTAAAGGTGTCATATTTATCTTGGGAATTCTCTCAGAAAGAATGAGTGAACTCTGTTTTACTAAAGCATTTGATAAAGGATCAGGATGTGGAGGGCTCGGGCATATCTCAAAATATGTGCTGATAAGAAACACCCACTGCATCAAGCGCTTTATAGTGAAAAGGGCGACAGACTGAAGAGGGGGAAATCGTGGCTAGGTCGGGCAGAAGATATTAGGCAAATATGCAGCCTAACCGACATCATACCTGGTGCAGAATGGATACCTGTGCCTCAGGCGTTAATTTGTACATTTTCCTGTATTGTCACACTCAACAGGCGATGTAGGGAAGAGAATCCTGTTGCTGTTAATGCAGAGGTCAACGCTCTCATCGGTGAAAATTCAGACGAAGCAGATGCAATAATCTATACAGACGGATCCGTTATACGCCAAAGAAGAAGCGCATGGGCATTTACAGCACGCTCAGCGGGCAGAACAGTCAAAGAAGCGCCTTCTCCATGACAACCAGCAGCATGACGATGGAGGTGATGGCAGTGACGCAAGCGCTTGCCTGGCTTGAAACACAAAAATACACCCGGGTGTGTATACTCAGTGATTCAATGAGTATGATCCGGAGGGTTCAGGCAGGTTCAGTGCGAAGACAATGGCTTGAATCATTACAGAAGTCCACTGTGCATGGAGTCACCTTTATTTTTGTTCCGGGACACGCAGGCGTCGATGGAAATGAAAGAGCTGACAGGTTGGCTGGATCCGCTATCACTACCGACGGTCAGCCTATGGATCATGCTGATATTATCAATGCTCTCAGAGAAATGGGAAGGATAGAGGACTTTGGTGGCAGTGAATCCACATCACTAGCCAGAATGGCAGACTTGGGAATTAAGATCGGCACAGTAAAAAACGAGACGCACACCAGACACGGCAGAAGACTTGTTAATCAACATAGAACTGGTACTATTAGCCATCGGACGTTTGGGTTCATACTGAGGGGAGGATCTGAGCACCTATGGACATGTCCGGAGTGCAATGAGGATAACCCAACTAACTAACTAACTAACTAACTAACTAATTTGATAAAGTGAAACATGGAGAAATTATTAGTTTTGGAAGCCTTAAACATTGATGGTAAAGATGTAGAATAATTTAACAAAACAACATATACTGGCAACAAAAAGCAGCCACAAGAAATGACAACCAAGATGGAAATTTTCAAAACATTGATCAAGGCATCAGACAGGGATGAGTACTATCACCCGATTCATTCAATGTGTACAGTGAAATAATTATTAGATCCATGCATGGTGTGCTAGGAATATTGCTGGTTGGCATATTTTTAACAACCTTCGATAAGCTGACAATTTAGTTTGGACCACTGAAAATGAAATACAATTGCAAGAATGATGGATATAATTGTAACAGAAAGTCAAAACAAGGGTCTTAGTTTGAACAGCAGAAAAATGAAGCAATAGAAATTATAAAGAAAATGAACTCTCTAAATTGCAACATCAAAGTAACAGGACAAACCTCAAGCAAGTTGATATGTTTAAGTACTTGGTTATTCTGAAAACATCAGATAGAAGATGTATTAAGGAAGTTAAATGTAGAACAAACAGTTCAAGCAAAAGAAGCATTTTACAAAATGAAGAATGTTCGGCTCTCCTTGCAGTACCGGACGCGGGCTGGACGGCGTAGTTTGGTTTAGTGGGAGTTCTCTCCCTTGGCCGCACTGGAAACAGTGAGCGGAAAAGTCACGAAACAAATGACATACTTACCTATCATCATACGGTTGCGTGCAGGGTTGCGTACGCTTGCGTGTAGGGTTGCGTTGTCATCCTACGGTTGCGTGTAGGGTTGCGTAGTCATCATACGGTTGCGTGAAGGGTTGCGTAGTCATCATACGGTTGCGTGAAGGGTTGCGTAGTCATCATACTGTTGCGTGTAGGGTTACGTAGGTTTCGGTTTGGTTTAGGGTTAGGGGTAGGGTTACGGGTTAGGGTTAGGGGTAGAGTTAGGGGTAGGGTTAGGGGTTAGGGGTTAGGGTTAGGGTTAGATGTGAAAATTTTGACGTAGGAGTTCCAAATACTGGCCGACAATCTGATGCTTGTTGGAGCGGCGCCACTGACAGTCTGCCAAATATGACGGCAATAACGTGCGGCTGGTGCCCAATCAGTGGCGAATTGTCCGTAGCATCCACAGTCCGTCGAATGTTTGGGTGTGTATGTGACTGTGCGCGATTATAGCGAACTCCTGTGTCAAAATTGTCACATCTAACGCTCAACCTAACCCTAACCCTACCCCTAACCCTAACTCTACCCCTAACCCTAACCGTAACGTTACCCCTAACCCTACCCCTTATCCTACCGCTAACCCTAACCCTACCCCTAACCACACGAATTTATCGGTCATCAAAGCATACAGATTGACAAACCCCCCCCCCCTCCAAAAAAAAACCAGATTTCCCCTCAACGTCAAAAAAAAAAACACCCCAGATCTGGGGGACACAACCAAGCATTGGCAGCCCTGATATCGACCTCACTGTCTTCTTTGATTCGTGACTTTTCCGCTCACTGTTTCCAGTGCGGCCAAGGGAGAGAACTCCCACTAAACTGAACTAAGCCGTCCAGCCCTCGTCCGGTACTGCAAGGAGAGCCGAATGTTCTATGCAATCTCCTTTTTCTAAATTGCAACATCAAAGTAAGAGAACAAACCTCAAGCAAGTTGATATGTTTAAGTACTTGGTTATCCTGAAAACATCAGATAGAAGATGTATTAGGGAAGTTAAATGTAAAACAAACAGTTCAAGCAAAGGAAGCATTTTACAAAATGAAGAATGTTCTTTGCAATCTTCTTTGAAAGTGAAATTCTTAAAAGCTATACAAATCCTATCCTGATATAAGGAAGTGAATCAAGGAAAGTTGCCCAGTTAGTGAAACATTATTTAGAAGCTGGGGAAATATGGTTTTATAGACGAATGATGGGAATACCTTAAGACATATAAAACAGAGTAAAGAAGATGTCTTGAAAGAAACCGCCTCTCTTCCACCTTAGCTAACCAACCAATTTTATTATCTGTTGTATTGTTTTTTTTGAAGCAATTTTACATTTAAGACGTTTGCCATCATTGGCTGTTAGATGGGTTTTCCAGGCAATTTTACATTTAAGACGTTTGCCATCATTGGCTGTTATATGGGTTTTCCAGGCAATTTTACATTTAAGACGTTTGCCATCATTGGCTGTTATATGGGTTTTCCAGGCAATTTTACATTTAAGACGTTTGCCATCATTGGCTGTTATATGGGTTTTCCAGGCAATTTTACATTTAGTTTACCACTGCATAATTAACAGTTACATTAATTTTTTATTCAGTAGTTAACTGAATTGCATCTTTACCTGTACTTTTCTTACTTCTTTATTTAGTAACAAGCAAACACTTCATCATCACCACAGACAAACAGCAAGCAAGACAATATGTACCAATATTCGACTATCCTCCAAATAATGGCCATATATAATGGCGGTAAAAAACACACCCTAACAGGGCCTCATTAGTTTGAGTGTTGTGAGCATTCAAAAACTTGAACTCGAAAATAATGAGGAACGAAAAAAAAGGAAAAATGACGAAATCGACTACTTAGTGATAATTGAGGGCTTTATATCTGAAAAAGTGGCACAGATTTTGCAAATAGTGCCCGAAAATCTGCTCTTTGTGGCTGTGGCGCCATTGAAACTCAGCTCAATATGATTGGTGCCGCATTGGTAACAGTTTTCACCGCCGAGAGTATCTCCCATGCCGCTATGCGCAGCGCGGATAGGGAGCTAAACTAGATGACTGGGACTCAAGAGCAAATAAAGTGGAGAAAGTTGCAGGAGATTCGGTAGCTGCTGCTCGTGAGTCCCAGCCATCTAGTTTAGCCCCCCATATGCTCGGCGGTGAGTTTAATCGGAAGAACACTATCGCTAACCTGAGTTGGAGCGTGTGGTCTCCCCGGCATGTCGTGTGTATTGTTGTGTTTCTCGAAATTGTCAAAGGACAGTAATCCTAGTTTTGCCGTGATGTGTTCGTCAGAGGAAGTCCACAATTTACATGTGATTAAGCCCCAGTCAGGGTGTGTTTTTGGCCGCCATAATATGTGGCTGTTATTTGGAAGATAGTCCAATCAATATTCTGTCAAAAGTGAAACTGAAATAACACTATCTTTTATTTGTGAAAGCATATTATTTTTTTATCATAAGACTTAGAACATACTGCAGTGCAGTAGTAGTGGTGGAAGCCTTAGTACTAAGGGTACAGAAGGGTAAAGAATGCCCATGTCATCTGTGAAGAAGTTTCCCCTAAAGATTAAAGTGATGAGAATAATCAATGATTGCAAACTAAGGAAACAATATATTCGGCGTGATAATGATACAATGTTAATAACACTGTATAATTATTCACAGTAGAATTTGTTTCATAATCACATCCCAAATCAAAGCAAACAAAAAATGTTTTAGGCACATGAATAATTGAATGTAAACATTTAAAATAACAAATATATGCTCTAAGCAAGTTAACACAGTATATCCCAATTATAACCCTGAGGGCTCAACAAGATTTTTTTGAAGAATTACTCCTACTATTACATTAGTATTATTAGTGCTAATATAGTAGCAGCAGGAACAGCACAGCAGAAATATAGTAATGGTAAGTAATAATCGGTTGCAACAGTAGAAGTTAGTTGCTGTTGTAGCAGCAGCAACAACAGCTGAAACTGCAAGTGAAGTAGTGGTAGCCACAACAGTAATTAATATTTGCAGTAACATGGGTTGTAGTAGTACTGCCTATGGGGAGGCCGTACCCGTACAGAGTTGCATACCTCTAAACGATAACTCATGGTTAAATAAACAACAATAAACAGTTCACCAAAGTCTGCCAGAGTAACACGAAATGCTGCAACATGAGAAAGCTGACGCACACAATCTCGGGCACTTACACAGCAGACAAGCATGTAGTGATGCGAACCTGATGCGAAGTTGAGCACGACCCTGTACAGACAACCCGGGCTCGACTTATTTTGTGGTTCTTGTTGTCGAATACGTCGGCCTTGACCCTCCTGGATGTGCTGGGCCATGCATGACTTTCCTGAACACGGCGGTTTCTGACACTGCTGCTTAAACTACAACTGTGATGGTCTTGCTTCACTATACAGGGAGAGACCTGTAATGTATCTCAGAACTACAGTAATATAGAGCACTACTTGCCAGTGTATGAATTATGAAAACCGAAGGAAACCATTAACTGACTACACAAATCTTTGTAAATTTCCTATGACGATGGAAAACTTGCGGCACACATACAGCCACTGAGATCTGGTTGGCAAGGTCAAGCAATGTATTACTAGGATTAATATTCATATTTAGAGGAATGGAATAAAGAATGCCCATGATACACATTGTTTCATCCTTTATAGGATGAAATTTTTTGTTTGAAGCCCTACTCTGGCTTTTGCCAGGGGCCGCAATATAGGCAGGACATAAATATGGCCAATTGTCTGAACGCGGTTATCTGGGACCTCTCCATGGTGATTCTCACCCACATGGTGGCACTTTGTGTCATCGGGTGTTTATCGCTTGTGTGATGTCCTGGTGGGGTAGAAAGTCAGTCAGTCAGAATGCCCATAGATAGAATCGCAGAGAGTAATCAACGATTACACACTAAAGCAATAATATGTCCACCTTGTTAATAACACAATGTTAGTAAGACTGTCTAATTATTTATAGAAAAGATATATAATTACATGATATCCCGGTAGTATGTGTGCGATATATACTTCTACTGTCTACTATTACAGATAGGCCCCAAATTTAAGCAAGCAAAATCATATCTCAGAGTAGCCGCAGACAGGAAGCACCTCCTGCACGAAGCCCTAGGTAGAGCTATGGGTCACAAACTGAAAAGAGGAAGGTCTTGGATGGCGCAGGCTGAAAATACAATTGGACATGTGTGCGGGCTTGGTAAGTTTAGGCGATGTAAGGAGTGGGTCAAGGTGTCTGAGAAAGAATCAGATTTGTGTTATTATCACTTTAGGTCCTGAGTGCAGAGACTGGCCAGCTGGTGTTGCAGAATCAGATATTCAAGAAATGATTCGTGACAATTCCGGCCCAGCTGATGTAATTATCTATACAGATGGCTAGGTGTTGAGAGGCAGACGAAGTGCATTTTGGTTCATAGCAAAAGCGAATGGACATCGCTTAGTGCAGCCAAGCCTGGCATATGAAATCACAATGTCTTATTTGAGAATGTTAATGAAGGCAGTCACTTCTGCCTTCCGCTGGCAAATGCTGTAATTTTAACTAACTCACAGAACATGTTGAAAAAGGTGGAGACATGCATGTTCCATGCAGAGTGGCAAGCGTCGCTACTGAGGTCCCGGGTATCCTCTGGATATTTTCTCCAAGTGATGACGTTGTGTTGGGAAATGAGCAGGCAGACAAACTTGCCTGTTCTGCACCACTTGGTGGTGAATTGATGTATAGGAAGCTAGATGTTTTGAGAGCCCTTCGAGAGCGAGTGAACAGTGCGGAGGCACAAATAGATCATTACGGTCTGAGAAGAATGGCACCGCGAGGAGTTACCAGGGGATCTGGCAGACGCTCACCATTCAAGGGAAAGGCGAGACGGATAAACAATCAGACGGTTACTAGTGAAATGGAACTCTTTCCTTGCTGCTGAAGATGGGCACGGAGCGCTTTTAGGAGTGCCTGACTGCTTTTATGTCGATTTTTAATTCAACATTCAACAACACTCAATGTCTAGTTATTAAAGTCATGACTTCAGTCTCGACGGTTTATGAAAAAAAAAATGGGGAAAGGTGATTGGGGCGAGGGGTGTGTGTGTGTGTGTGTGTGTGTGTGTGTGTGTGGGGGGGGGGGTGGAGAGAGTAAACACACAAGGGTCCTTGCTTTGTTTTACAACATGGATGGAAATGCGTTTAATGGAACAGGAGATGTTTTGGCTTCTACACCAGTGCTTCCCAAAATGTGCCCCGGGGTGCCACGACTTCTTCACAGGGGCGCAGCCAAATATTCGACGATACACGAGTTTTTTTTAAAATCTTTTTCAAACGAATAGTCATACTTTTACTTAGGTTAGGGCGCCGTGAAAAATTTTAATTGAAAATGGGCGCTACGACTAAGAAAAGTTTGGGAAACTGTTCTATACTATAAAAATAAGTTTTTCGATGATATCGGCAATACATTGATCAAATGCTTGGGTGCAGCCGGTACGAACGGCAAAGAATAATGATTATATAACAATATTAGTAGTGAAAAAAACCCAGTAGGCTGCCGCTGTAACACATTTGAGTTGTTTCCACATATGATAGTGTTCCACTGTGCTATAGGGAGGCATGGGGGTCACATGGCGAGTGTGACTATCAAAACCAGCTCGCGTTAAGAAAAGTCTTCCACAATAAGTGCTCTAAATGTCAAGATCATGGTGGTCAGTATTGGTTTTCTGTACGTATTTTCTCAGGCGCTCAGTTATTAATGTGTCTGCAATCCTTCGGTCCATTCCTCATATTCCTTCCAGAACTCCCCCCCCCCTCACCCACCCACAAACCCTCCCCCTCCAGTAGAATGCGATCCTTGACATTCTGACCCCTGTACAATCTAAAAATTGGTATTTTTATGCATTTATTAAGTACGCATACTTTTTAGCGTACACCGACTGTCAAATCCCATGGAAGGTTTTGGTTGTTTGTCCAGCATTTTGTCTCGCTCCATAACTAAAGTTTTGCGTGCACATCTGTTTTACACTTATGGCTTGTTTGAAAGCAGACCGTTGGTTCCTCGCCTCTCAGAGACGAGAAGCTTTCCGACTTCCAAGGGAACATCCCTTATTAGTCGTCTTTTACAACACTAGATGCTGGATGGCACTGGGTCTTGAACACCATTCTCCATGTGGCCCTGAATCTAGATGGGCAACTTATGACATGGCTGTTTTGTCCACAAGGCAAGAAGTCAACAAGGGGTTCATTTCCCCCTGTCAGTCAACTGTAGAGCTACGGTTGACGATCAATTATGTGTTGATTGTTGACGCCTAATATATTTTTTTCTTCACTCATGTCCCATATAGTTATTATACCCAATAGCCCGGTCTCTATGTGCTTATTCTACACGCCATTTGTCCTAAGTATTTATTTGGTTTTGTTAACTGTTTTCGCTTCAAATAACTTATCGCCAGTGGCGGCTCATATATAGGTACTGCATCACTTCCCCCATTGTCGCTAAATATTTTAGCCACAAGTAAGTAAGTAAATTATACCTCACCAGGACATCACACAGAGTGATAAACACCCGGTGAGACAAACTGCGACCATGCGGATAAGGATCACCCGTGAAGAGGTCCCTGAAACCCCGTTTAATCGTTAGGTTATATTAGGGCCCCCGGAAACAGCCAGGGTGGGGTTTCGATATAACGAACATTTCGTCCCATATGGGGACGGAGATTTTTTTAGCCACAAGTTGTCACTGCTGACTAATTGTTTATTGGCAACTTGTTACGGGTTATGGTTGAAAGCCCTTATTTTACACTCAACAACTCAGTCCAAACTACTGGACGTATTTGCATAGAAAAAACATACAACAGCCAGGGGCTGTTGGGGTTGGTTCTGCAACGCCATCTAAAGAAATCGCAACTAACTTGTAACGTTCTTAAATTTAGTCAGCTCTGTGGCTAAGTAGATCCGAACGCTTCGTAATGACGGGATGCCGGGTTCGACCCAAGCTGCGGGCCATGCGCTTTGCGTTGGTTTCGACAGTGGTATCAAGAAAGCTGACCGTCCAGTAAGCAATGGCAAACTACTGGACGTAAATGTGCCTAGAAAAACCACACAAAAGCCAATGGCTGTGATTAACATGATATCTGACACACCTGATTCGCTCATACGACGGGACGTTGCAAGGGGTTCATTCGGTGCCAAATAATTCACCGCGCGTTACTTGGTATCAACTTATATGATCTGATTTTCTTACCTCTTTAATGCAGTCTCGTTGCTATATTCACCAACCACCTAGCCTCCCTTGTTTATGTACTCCGTCTGATCAGTAGTTAAAAAAAAATTTTAAGGTCCATTTTCCAAGCCTTTGGGCATTGTCACGTACCTGATTTAAGGATTTCTCCTTAAGAACCAACAGCACTCTAAAATAATAATGTTGAGTCTTTGGCTCGTATTGGTCTAAGGGATATCCCGTGGCCAATATACGCTCAACTTATTTCAGGAGTAGGGCAACTAAAGCTTTGGCACTACAAAATATATAATATGCCTAGGCACACTTAGCTGGACATCCCCACTACTATAAAAAGGTAGCCCCCAGGTTATGATAGTATACTATCATAGCATTGGTAACACAGATTACACTTATTACTCACACAAACATAAAAGCTAGACATTTAGAATGGTGAAACAGGGACACCCAAGTCAGCCATGAAAATTTATGCATGTAATAAGTCAGTATATATACATATATAAATGAATAAATAATCAAGAGTGTTCAGTGAATAGATCATCAAGAATGTGCAGTGAATGGAGTTCAGGAATTAATGACACAACCCAGATGTTGAAGCAGCCAGATGTAGTTCCTGGATATTACATGAGTTCATCCTTGGAATCAAAAGGGAGCTGTGGGAAGAGAGCATGTCTATGATTAAGAGATCACTTATCCCAGTTCGTAGGTCACTGCTCCCCTCAGTCCATGGTGATTCGACTGTGGTTGACTCAATGGATAGCTATGCCTCGGTTTTATCTGGTATACGCTGACTGTCTTACAAATTAGGACACATGAACTGCATAGGAGCCCAACATAGTTCTTGAAGACTGATTCTCTGGATTGATGACATAGGTGTCTGCAATTGTCCACTAGTCCTGGAACTCACAAACAAGCTCCTGCCATGTTGAGGTAGTGGCAACAATATACAGGACTTTTGGGTATGCTTGGAGCCCAGAATGGAATGGGTTGGTGGTTGTTGGCTGGACTGTGATTCGTCTGCCCGATCTCTAAGGAGGTATCATCCTGTCAGGAAAGAACTCAGATTTAGTAATCATCTTTATTCACACACCAGCTCACCCCACACTCTGCTACCCTTCTCCATTCCTCAGAGTGTAATTCTCAAGAACAGGAGACAATGTCTCCTTTCATTTATCTGTCTGTAAATTAGTACACCAGATAGAAGACAAGGTATATAGTGGAGATAGATAAACACTACCACACATGGATCATCCTCTCTCCACCCTCACATCTGCACTCGCAGACATACAATGTATCCCGTTATACATATATATATATATATATATATATATATATATATATATATATATATATATATATA
This sequence comes from Candidula unifasciata, assembly GCA_905116865.2. NCBI lineage: Eukaryota > Metazoa > Mollusca > Gastropoda > Stylommatophora > Geomitridae > Candidula > Candidula unifasciata. The sequence goes on from CAJHNH020004890.1 coordinate 3,275,370, forward strand.
TATATATATATATATATATTTCACGTCTCCACAGGCTGCTCACTACACACCCGATGTGTCCGTGCCAAACACACCTTTGACTCAGAGCGTCGAGCTCTGACGTCACAGCAGTTAGCTGTTAAAAGATGACCCAGATTCCATATTTCTGCTTTTAGGCACAAAACTTCGTTTGTCTGGTCAGAGAGTAATTATTTGTAGGGTTTAATATCTTTACAAATGGTGTGGGTTATGTAGAGCACAAACTATTTAGTCTGCACAGGGAAAGGTTTAATGTTCGGAGCCTGATCTCTTGACATCAAGAACGGCAAAACTCTGTGCGATCACACAGCTGAATCTTCCCTCTTTGCAGCATTGGCCAACTTTAAAAAGACATATATTATGGTACTCGTAAACTATAATCAACTTACCCAAGCTAGGAATTCTTCAACGATAAAACTATTACTTTGAATGCGCCAATTTTATTCATAGACTGTATACACGTCTTGACACTTTGGAGATCAGGCTAAAGAATCCCGCTGAAAACCCCCGCTAGCGTCTCTAGGAAAGAAGTCCCTGTATTGATGCCCAAGGAGTAAACAGGCTTACATGAATATTTAAATTAAACACCAGAAATACTCAGCCCACAGTTGCAAGATTGAAAATTTAGACTTCTCAAAGCAACTAGTGGGTCTAGAAATGACTATTTCACCAGATAAAGGTAAATATCAATATGAGGGACTATATACCCCTCCGGACGGGTTTAAGTTTGAAATGTGAAGTGCCCGCTTAGGGAAGTCAGAGTCACGACTCGTCCATCGTGTAGGGTTGGCTGTTCTCTCCACAACAGGCATATAGGGCTAGACCTAGAGTATTAAAGACCAAACGGCACTTGGTGGGTGATATGGTCAGCATCACGACGGCCACTTTTACTTCCCGGGACTGCACCCGGTACCCACTCAAGGTTAGGTCGATCTGAAAGTCAAGGTCATGTTTTGACGAAAGACCAGCTCCGCCAGGAAGCGAACCCACGACCTTCCGATCCGCACACAAGCTTCTAGTCGCTACGCCACGGCGACTCCCGTCTGATCATTAGGGCAATTATTAATTAATTATTCGATCACTGTAAGACACCACATCCATTTGGTGGCTAGCCTGCGTTTGTCCATCTATAACGGGCAATCACCTTTGATGAATGTAGCTGATTTTGTATTTCAGTTGGAAGTTAGGAGAAGGGTTAATTTATTTGCCTCATTTTAATCAGTTGTTACTCTTCTTTTTCTTCTTCTTCTTCTTCTTCTTCTTCTTCTTCTTCTTCTTCTTCTTCTTCTTCTTCTTCTTCTTCTTCTTCTTCTTCTTTTCTTCTTCGCGTTCACCAGCTTTAAGCTCTTATTGTCTATATTATCCGTCCACATGTGGGGACAAATTTTTCGTTCTTTTGAAGCCCCACCTTGGTTGTTGCCGGAGGCCCCAATTTAACTTAACGGGGGTTTCTGGGATCTCTTCATATGTGATCCTCGTCGGCATGGTGGCACTTTGAGTCACCGGGTGTTTATCGCTCTGCGTGATGTCCTGGTGGGGTAAAACTTATTTATTACTGTAAGCTAAGGGGGGGGGGGGGGGAGTTCTGGTTGTCCGTCCACTCCTGAACTGTAGTCCTGTTGCAGAACCTGAGTGTTGCGTGCGCATCCATTTTACAGATCTGATTTATTTGAATGCAGACTATGTATATATGTAAGTTGTATTCCACCAGGACATCACACAAGGCGTTAAACACCCGATGGCATAAAGTGCCACCATATGGATGAGAATCACTCGTGGAGAGGTCCCAAAAACCCCGTTCAGCCGTTAGTCCACATTTATTGCCCGGCTATATTCAGGGCCCACGACAAAAACCAGGGTGGGGCTTCTAATAACCACAAAATGCATCCCACATGGGGACGACTAAAAAACACACTAAAAATTAAATAACATGCAGACTGTTAGTTCTTTGCTTTTCAGGCAAATAACTCCGATTTCGAAGGAAGCTCCTAATTTTTCGACTCCTACGGCATGCTTTAGGATAGGCAGTGGTTCTATTCTTGTTTTTCTGAAAATAAGGCCCCGGAATCCACACGGTGATTAATTGTTACTGTAGTAGCTTATTCACAATTTTTTTTAAGTGGGGGGGGGGGGGGTTGGGGGGGGGGGGGGGGGGGGGGGGGGGTTTGGTAGTGGCGGGTGAGAGTGGAGGAGGGGGATTAGCCTCCTTCACACATTTTCTAGGGAAAGCACTGACCCTAGTATTTGAAGACCGGGGGGGGGGGGGGGTCAAGTTGGCTAAGCTCCTAGATTCCCGCAACTCTATTATTAGGGGACTTCGTGACGAAGTGGTCAAGACGTTTGCCTTGCGCTCCGAATGTCGTGCGTTCGTATCACGACTGAGCCATTTAGTTTACGAGTGCACATTTTAATGAGATTCATATGGATCGTCGTCGGAGTTACGGAGGTCGTGATCTACGCAAAGCTCTCGGCAGGTAGCTAGCTGTTCTGCAGAGAGAGAGAGAGAGAGAGAGAGAGAGAGAGAGAGAGA
>CAJHNH020004890.1:3282917-3325059 GCA_905116865.2 Candidula unifasciata
ACCTCAGTAATTTATTTTTGGATAGCAAAGGCTCCCACCTCACCGTATATTATTGTTTCTTTTTCTAAAATGTGTTTCCACGTTTAATATTAGTTCAAATACATTATTTTTTTATTTGTCATTCAGCACATAGACAAATAATAATAATAAATTGATTTATTTCCTACAATTAAACAAGCTATTAGCTCCTTAAGCACCCACCACACCATTGTCTAGACGGGGGTGGGAGGGAGGGTTGGGGGTACTCAATGAACACAAGATTTTTTGCGCAATAATAATAATTAGTATTACAGTTATAATGAATGCGCACTTAAACCAGACATGACGCCCCGCTTCCGCGACTAAAAGATTATTGAAAGAAGGGCGCAGAGACTCACCATTTCAGTGTTTTCTCTGTGGCGACACTTTATGAGAAGTGCCAGCATCTTTATTTAGATATTTTATCTAGGACAACGAACACTTTTGTTGGTTTAGACATTGTATTGTGAGTACGAATATTTTTATTTGTTTGGACACTTTATGGTTAGTACGAATACTTTTATTTAGACACTTTATGGTGAGTATGAATACTTTCATGATTACACTTTATGGTAAGTACGAATACTTTTATCTTCACACTTTACGGTGAATATGAACACTTTTATTTGTTTATTAGACACAGTAGGGTGCGTACAAATATTCTTTATTTTTTTAAAACTTTATGGCGAGTACGAATCCATTATTTTGTTTATTGTACACTTTATGGTGTACATATTAATTTGTTTATTAGTCACTTTATAGTGAGTACCAAACTCTTTTATTTGTTTAGACACTGGGTGAATACTGGTACCTTTTTTTTAGACAATTTATAGTGAGTACCGGCATCTTTCTTGTTCATCATCATCATCATCATCAGGTGCCTTGCCGACTGGCGTGGGCGATCATGTCTCTCCATAATTCGCGATCTCCTGCAGCATGTATCAGTTCGTGTGCCGACTCACCTCTATGCCATGCAACAAGACTGTCAAGCATCTTCTCTCGTTGTCTTCCTCTATCCCTCCTTCCACAGATCTTTCCAGTGGTCACAACATGTTCTATTTTCCCTCTTCTCATAACATGGCCGAAAAATGATGACTGTCTCCTTCTGATGTCAGTGATAAGTTGTCTTCGGGCTCCCGCCTCTTTTAAAACCTCTTGGTTGCTCTTTTTGGCTGTCCAAGGTATTCTAAGCATTCTTCTGTAAAACCCCATCTCTGAGGCCTCTAAAAATTGTTTGGCCTGCCTACCGATTGTCCAGGATTCACATCCATATGTTAAAACTGGATGTATGTAGCAAGCAAGAATTCTTTTTCTAACTCTCAATGACAAAGATATATTGCACAAGATGTTTTTCATTTTATAAAATGCAGTTTTTGCCTGTCCAATTCTGTTTCTTATTTCAGTTATGCATCTTCCGTCTGATGTTATCCATGTGCCCAGATACTTAAATTTCTGTACTTGTCTTAAAATAACACCATTGACTTTTATTACACATTTAGGAATAATTTGTTTCTTTGATACCACCATTACTTCTGTCTTCCCATTATTCAAACTGAGGCCCAATCTTCCACTTTCTAACACCACAATGTCTATCATTTCCTGTAATTCTTTCTGACTTGTTGCTATCAAGACTGTGTCATCAGATAACATAAATTGTTTATATTGTGCCCACCAACCACGATTCCGGGCATATCAATTAAAGATCTCATAATATATTCACTGTATATTGAAAACAAATCGAGTGAAAGTACACATCCTTGTCGTACGCCCCTCGTTATGCTTTGAAATGTACCTAAACAGTTGTTAATTCTTATAGCTGCTGTTTGCTGCCAATACATATTCTTTATTATTCTTAGATCTTTCCCATCAATGTTTAATTTTTCTAACAGTTTGATTACTTCTTCATGCTTCACACAGTCAAATGCTTTTGTATAGTCTATGAAGCATAAGTACAAATCAGTCTTTACTTCTATAGCTCTTTCTGACAATGTCCTTAGGATGTATATGGCATTGTTTGTACCTTTTCCTTCTACAAATCCACATTGTTCATCGCTGATTTCTGGTTTAATTTTGTTTCTAATTCTTCTCATAATTATTCTCAGTAAAATCTTAGTCATGTGACTCATAAGGCTTATTGTGCGATGGTCTTCACATTTTAAAGTGCCTGGTTTCTTCGGCAGAGCTATAAATATGGATTTTAAAAGGTCATTTGGAATATACCCACTGTTATAAATATCATTTAAAAGTTTAGTTATTATTTCAATTCCAAAATTTCCCAGTGCTTCGATTTCTTCCAGTGAGATGTTGTCTGGCCCGGGTGCTTTTCCTTTCTTCATATGATGTATTGCATCCTCAACTTCTGCAGTCATTATTGGTGGACCCATCATTGTTGGTCTGCAGTTCTACGTCTGGTCTGTTATCATCATAAAATTCCCCGATATACTCTGTCCATCTGTTAATTATATTACCATGTCCCATTAATAAGTCACCATCTTTCGATTTTAAAACATCCAGTGCTGTTACGTGTCATCTTTCCTGTTAACATATTTATCTGTTGGTACATGGAATGTGAGTCTTTCCCGTGATTTTCCCCAATCTCTGTACACATTTGATTCAGCCAGGTTTCTTTAGCCACTTTGCATTTGTTCACTATTTCTTTTTGTATTCTAGAGTATTCTTCTTTATCATTCTTTTTCTTCCTTCTTTCATCCATCAAATGCAGAATTTCGGTTGACATCCATTTCTTTTTTGCAACTGTATGGGTTGGTGGGATTGTCTCTTTTGATGTCTGCTGAATTGACTCACGCAACATATCCCACTGTTCATCAATAGTCTGTATAATTTCCATTGCATTATACCGGTTTTGTACAGTGACGTTGTACTGTTCCTTAATTTCTTTATCCGTTCTAAGAATTCCTAAATTTAACTTGATGTTCTGTGGTGTTTTTCTAATGTTCTTTAGTTTTATTCTAATTTTTCCTACAACTGGAACATGGTCACTAAAGCAGTCTGCCCCTGGTCTAGTTTTTGCTCCAACTAAGCTGCTCTGAAATCTTCTTGAAATCAAAATATAATCAATCTGATTGCGGACATTATCACCAGGACTTTTCCAAGTCCACAATCTTCGAGGATGGTGTTTAAACAAGGTGTTACCTATTATCATGCTGCGCGACTCAGCCCATGCTATTAATCTGTCACCTCTCACATTCTTTTCTCCTAGTCCATAGCCACCTGTTATTCCGTACACTTGAGTGAGTGAGTGACTTTCAACCCCACTAGGACATCACACAAGCGATAAACACCCGATGACACAATGTGCCACCATGTGGATGAGGATCACCGTGGAGAGGTCCCAGAAACCGCGTTTAGACATTTGGCCATATTTATGGCCTGCCTATATTGCGGCCCCTGGCAAAAGCCAGAGTGGGGCTTCAAATGACAAAAAATTACGTCCTGAAAAGGACGTAAAGGATATATAATTCCGTACACTTTTTCACTTCCTACTTTTGCGTTGAAATCTTCAAGTACCATTGTTACTTCACAATTTTTGCATTGATCAACATCCATGTCTAACTCATCATAAAATGCGTCAATGTCTTCCTCTGAACTATCTGCTGTTGGGGCATAAATCTGTACTAAGTTGATGTCAAACGGTCTGCCGCGAAGTTTTACTAATAGTACTCTATCTGATATTGTCCAAAATCCTTTAACAGTTTTTGAGTTCTTTGGATCCAAAATAATACCAACTCCCTTACTATATTCCTTCCCACCCGAGTAGATAATTCTGTGCTGATCTGAATACTTTCCCCCTGCTCCTGGCCATCTCATTTCACTAATTCCTAGTATGTTGATGTTCATCCTCTTCATTTCCATCTTGATGTTATCCAGTTTTCCGTTTTGTACGAGTGTTCTGACATTCCATGTACCAATGTTCATGATGTTTCTACCATTTACTTTTTCTACAGTAGCTGGATGACGGTTGGGTATCACCCGTAGAACATGATGCTCCCTACCGGACGAGGTGATTCCACTGGAATACCCATTCACGTCGTTATCTGAATACGTTTTATTTTAAGGCATGATTTTCTTGGGATAGTACAGCGGTGGTTTCCCCTTGCCTTCCGCCGGTTTGTTTATGGTTTGACTCCAATAGCCTTTGTCTAAAAAGACTTACCCTGCAAGGCAGCAGGGGGGAGAGGTTATGGCGCCTTTTACCCGCCGATGGCCATGTCGTAGAGCTTTGAGGTATTTTATAAAGTTAGCTGTCCCACCAACTAACTCGCCTCCTGTCAATGACCATCACCTGTTTTGGTCCGCGGCCACTTATTCAATATATTCGTGGCTAACCTCTATATCTAGAGGCCTTTCCACCATCCGCCACCGGATGGACGCGCCTAGTAGTAGGTCAGGCTCCTACCCCAGGATCTTTCTTGTTAGGTGTAGAAAACGACATTTAATCCCTGAATGTACATTATACAGTGATTGCTTCCAGTACACTTTGGCGAATAACTGTGTTCTTTAAAGCATACATGCACTTGTTGTGATTATTTCCCTTGCATCCAGTAACGTTGGAAAGGTACGACAAGCGGTCTGCATAAGACCCAGGAATTCTTTTAGTTCGTCCCTAACACACACACAAGTTAGGTAATACTCCCTTTAACACGCCTTTAGGCGTATTGGGTATATAGAGCTAAATCTACATTTGATAGACCAAACGGCACTTGGTGGGTAATATGGTCAGCATCACATCGGCCGCCTTTACTTCCCAGGACTGTACCTGGTACCCACTCAAAGTTGGGTCGACCTGGGAACCAAGGTCATTTTTTTTAAAATCCGGCCCTCGTCAGGAACCGAACCCACGACATTCCGATCCGCAGCCGAGCGTTTAGCCTCAAGACCACGGGCTCCCTCCCTACCAAAGCAACCAGTAATTAAATGCTTGACCAAACATATAAAGCTGATTTTTAAATTGATAATTTTGTATGTTACGCAAATTATGCTTGCTTTCTCAGACTGTTCTAAGTCAGAGGGGCGTCACGTTGTCTTGTCTCCAATTATATCAGCGCCGATGTCGCGTGTTTTATAATACACGACGACACAGCTTTTAACGACACCAGACCATCTAGAATTGGTTATAACGCAAACCCCCTACCTACCAACTGATCCTAGGTCCCACGAGAGACTCTTTTCAAAGAAAACAGTACAGCGTGACACCCCTCTGACCTAGATCAGACTGAGAAAGTGTGTAGATGGACTAGGAAAGGTTAATAGGACCGAACATCCAAGTGTTCATTGACAAGGAAGGGTAAAAAAAGACCAGCAATTAATTCAGAAAATATTTATATAGATGGTTTAATGTAAAAGAGGCAAAAGAAATGCCTGGGGGTTCTAATAAAAAAAACGAATGGTCAATGCTTGGCGCAAGAGAGCTTAGCATTTGATACTATAACGCCCATCTCGAGAATGGATTAATCAAGTAACAGAAAGTATTGTGAACGGCACTCATGGAAAGAAGTAGATAGATAGAAGAACACACTAGACAACATAAAAATCGAAAGCTATAGTTACCGTGCCGGGAATTGAACCTTGAGAATGGAGGTGAAGGTGGTTACTACTGCAACAGCCTTTGTTATCTCCACCCATCACAACTCACATTTCCGTTACTGTTCGTTCTTAACCTGACGCACCCGTTTAGGAGCTGGTGCTTATGATTCTCTTTGTTGATTTATTGTTGATGAAGACCTCGATAAAAAATTTTAGTTGTATCCATCGGTGATTCCCCCCCTCCATTTTTAACTCCCCCCCCCCCCCCCAACCCCCCCCCCCCCCCCCCCCCCCGTAACCGATCCTTTCTCTTTGAGCTTCGTAGTCGTCATCATTATGGTGAATACATTTCTTATTTGCGTATAGAATTTAATTTCCTGTTATTAGCTTCTCTGAAGTCGCTTCTATTTTTAACAATGTCTACATAAATTCGTTGCAGCCCACGGTGCCTCTTAACCCTTCTGTCTCAGAAAGTACAGGCAATACCATGGCAGATACAGTCGTTGATGCTGTGAAACGACAGTTCTTCAAATATCCGAGGTTACAACAAGTGAAGAAGTGTTGTTAGATTGTTCAGAAAGTGGACCTCACTCAGACATGTGTTGTTTATTTTTATCTTTTACCGTTGTTTACTTTACTATTTTTCAAAACTGTAGTAAATTAAGGTTTAACGTCCTGCTTCATTTCTAACAAACACTCAAATCAATGGTTGACATCTTACTGCCGTGGGATATCAACTGCGTTACATTTAAAACGACAATGTAATGAACTTGACTATAAGTTTCCCGTGTGGGTTTCAGTCCCATTGGGGGGGGGGGGGGGGGGGGAAGACAAGAAGAGACCCACTTACTCCCCTTCAAGCATGCCGTAGGAGTCGACTAATAGGAGACTTCCTTTAAAGTCGGAGTGGATCAGCCCGAGCAGAGAGGAACAACTGCGCACAAATAAGCCAGTAAAACCATGTACACGCACAACTCAGGCCCTGGAACAAAGCCAAAGTTCAAATGGACGAACAACCAGGACTTTCCACCAGAGCTTACAGCTGGTGAACAGAGAAGACTAGTGTAGAACGTGGGACGCCATAAGCCCTCTTAGATTCATATATGTGTGAATCTACGTTGCACCAAGTGTATAGTTTTCTGTTTGTATAGTTTTCTGTATATTTATGAACTAATACGGAAATATAGGAACAACCTGCATACCGAAGGTAGTGTGTTCGGGTCCTGACGACCTTGGCTCCTAGGTAGACCCAGCTTTGAGTGGATACCAGGTATAGTTGACCACGTCACCCACCTAGTGCTGACTGGTCTATATAATATAGGTAGGTAGGTAGGTAGGTAGGTGCTTTGCTGGGTAAAAATCGTCACGTTCAAGCAGTATCCTTGAAGGGGGAACTTTAGGGTATAACTGTAACTAGGTTATGTGAGCTATAAAAACTGGCTTAGCACTGCACGCCACCAAGAGTCATGAAAATGACTCCTACAGTGTTGATGCGATACAAAGAGACAGACCTAAAAAACCGCCCTGATCGGCATCGAAGTCGTTTACCGGCGAGCCAACAGGCGACCCGGTTGTCAATGTGTGTAAAATATAGGTCTAGTCCTATATGGCAACGACATTTAAAAAAAAAATTAGTTCTGAAATAGAGAGAATTTAACAAAAAACAACAACAACGACAACAATAAAACGACCAAACAGCCAAGTAAACGCTTTCAGTACTAAAGAAACTTACAGTACTTTCAATATTGGTACACAATGCATATATTATTTAAGCACTTTCTTCTGTTACTTTAACTTTTTTTTTTCTCCCTTTAACCTGTTCTGTTCAAAATCGTACCTCTGAATTACTTAAGGCGCAACAATTGCTCTCTCAAACCTTTTTTTTTTTGCAGCGAAAAAAATTTCGCGGCGCAGCTACCCTTCAAAGGGCTTGAATACTTAGGAATTTTCAGTTGTCTTTAATGCGATGAACGAAACTGTTTGGATGCTTTTTTAATTACTGCCGCGGCACACGTTCGTGGTACACTGGGGTGCCGCGGCACCTAATTTGAGAACTGCTGCTCTTATGTACAAACACAGCGGGATTAAAATGTCAAACTAAGAAAACTACCTACTAATGTCAGAGTAACAGCGGACTGAATTTGAAAGCTTTAACAACCTATTCTCAGCTCCCATTCTCATTTGAAAATTCAATACATAAACCGCAAGCCATTTATGAACACTAGGTATTCATCCCTAGTCTATTTCTACTCCGCTATCAAAAGCTTTGCCACCGACTGCACACACCCCCACGTAGACTCCGATCTTTCGCCAGGGGCGCTGTAATAAAGAAATGTAGGTGGGGGAGGGGGCCGCAGTCTCCTCGTAATTATTTAGACGCGGAAATGGTATGAGGGGTTGGAGAGAGTTGGCTGTGTCGCTCAAGGGGTTTAAGCCAATTAAAGAGCACAAAAATGATAATTATACAATTAATATTATTAGTATTATAACTATTATCATTCTCTGTGGGGGTTCCAGCCCCCCCCCCTTCTGGGGGAACTAAGTATAGCCCCACTGCCCCTCTAACATACATGTTGTAGGTGGCGACCAAGTAGGGATGTTTCCTTTATCCGTGCGCCATGATGTTGATCCGTTGTTCAAACTTCAAACTATTATTATTATTAAAAGTTATTATTATTATTGTGTGGGGGAAAACAAGAATAGCGGCTAGCCACAATACCTCATAACAAGCATGTCGTAAGAGTCGACTAAAAACGGTTTCCTTTGAAGTTGGAGTGCATTTGTCTGAGAGGCAAGGAACCAGCAGTCTTTAAACAATATATTCAGATATGTAAAATGGATGTTCACCCAATATTTAGGTTTTGGGACAAGTCTAAACTTTACAGGTGTGTAAACAACTGGAACTTTCCCCCGGAGTTTACAGCCGGTTAAAGCTAAACAAGATTATTATTATTATTATTATTATTATTATTATTATTATTATTATTATTATTATTATTATTATTAAATGTTGAATGTTTAATTAATGTAACAATATATTTGAAATAATGTAACATTTTTAGACAATTTAAAAAATGATAAGGTCTATACTTGGTTAAGGTGGGCGACCCCCCCCCCCTTACCCGCCCCCACCCCCATTACCCAGAATGAGCGAGGCTCTAGGTGCTTGATTCCCCCCCCCCTTCCCCCCAGTTTCCAGCGCCTATGTCTCATATACAGGGCACAGAATACGTGCCGAAGAACAAGCATCGATTGGATTTGAAAGAGCAGGACAAATCTGGGCCACTAGGTCAGTAGTGACATGTACCTGACCCGGCCGAGGGCGGGGAAAGGTGGTGAATATCGGATCTTTTCTGCTGACGTCAGCGGACCCAAGTGTGGGAACAGGAGGGTTATCGATCATGAAAAGATGTGGAAAATTCTTCTCTTTCATACTCTCCGGCTCTCTTTCTCCCCTGTATCTCTGTCTTGTTCTCTAGCGCTTACTTTTCTTCCTGTCTTGTTTGTTTCTTCCTCGCTTTCATCCTCTCTTTCACTCTGGTCGTCTATCTATCTACCTATCTATCTATCTATCTATCTTTCTATCTATCTATCTATCTATCTATCTATCTATCTATCTATCTATCTATCTATCTATCTATCTATCTATCTATCTATCTATCTATCTATCTATCTATCTATCTATCTATCTATCTATCTATCTATCTATCTATCTATCTATCTATCTATCTATCTATCTATCTATCTATCTATCTATCTATCTATCTATCTATCTGTCTGTCTGTCTGTCTGTCTGTCTGTCTGTCTGTCTGTCTGTCTGTCTGTCTGTCTGTCTGTCTGTCTGTCTGTCTGTCTGTCTGTCTGTCTGTCTGTCTGTCTGTCTGTCTGTCTGTCTTATTCTCTTTCATTGTATGTATATATCTCGATCTTTAATTGCTTATCGTTTTTAAATATAGCATTTGTTATATTGCTATCCTCGGAGGACAGTGATATGATGTGTCCTTCACAGAAGATGACGAAGAAAAACATGGTGATGAAGATGATCACGGAAAAGAAGAGAAGGAGGAGAAATAGGAAGAGATTTAGGAAATGAGGAGCAATATGTTAGATCACAGATTCTCAGATCTTGTGTTAACGTATAGACTGAAGCTGGAGATGCTGAAATGTACTTTAAGCTAGCTGCAAAATCTATTGTTTAGAGCGACGCTGATCAGTTTGTGTGCATGGACTCAAGGCCGTTCTGACTGACTGACTTTCTACCCCACCAGGACATCACACAAGCAATAAACACCCGATGACACAAAGTGCCACCACCTGGATGAGGATCACCGTGGAGAGGTTCCAGAAACCGCGTTCAGACAATTGGCCATATTTATGGCCTGCCTATATTGCTGACCCTGGCAAAAGCCAGAGCGGGGCTTCAAATAAAAAAAAAAAAAAATTATGTCCTGAAAAGGATGTAACGTATATGATAGATAACTATCTTTCTCAAGGCCGTACTCTGCAGTGCAGCATTTAAAGTGTGCTAACAGTGCAGGTCTTGTCAGTGCAAACCAGAATCAACAAATAAAAAACATGGATGAGTACAGTGAGGGCAGGCCATTTACATTGAGATTGACAGCCACATGGACTGATAAACGAATGCAGGGGCGCCGCCACAAACAAATCATTAGGAGAGTGTGGGGGAGGGTGGCTTAGCTTCCATATCATTATCCAGCATTGTTTAAGTGCGCAATGATAATACTAATTATGAATGGCAAAAAAGTACAGTATTAAATTTGAAGTAATATGAAATGCCTAACAATTATCTGAAGGGAAAAAAATTATTCACCGATATATTATTTAAATGATTGGTTAACTTTCATGTAGTTTTTACTTTATCTTCTCCAGCCTCAAAAATTTACCACATGATTCTCCAAATGTGGGTTCCGTAGCCCCATTTTGGACGGAAAAATAGACCCACGGTCTCCCAGAAAGCAGGTCGTTTACTTAGGATTTTGCTGAAATCAAATGTTTTTGGCCAGAAAGCGCAGAAACCAACGACTAAAGGACCGGAAACCAACGACTAAAGGACCGGAAACCAACGACTAAAGGACCGAACAGTGTACCAGCTGCCCCTCTAAGAGCAAATGTTGAATATGAAGAACTACGTAATCGACTTCTCTTATTCTTGGGTTCGAATCCTCATCGAGTTTGTTATTATCCTCCTTGATTTCTAGGTAGACACATCACAAAATAGGCGCCAGGCATTGTTCTGGGAAGAAAAGGCGGCTGGCGTGATTTTGACTATGTCAATCAAGGAGTGTCTACTTGTGTACACAAATATGGATCCAGTCACGTATTCTGATGCACCCATGTTGTGAAAGGGTTCTCTTACTTTGTGTTTGTAACAAGTGAAGTCTGTGGTAGCTTTTACAATAAGGTGTATGTTTAATGAGTTTAGACTTTTTGAAATCAATTATTTGAGCACCGTAATTGAATTTACATGCTTCAAGTGCCATGTAACCGTTAGTTTAGAATACAAGTTATACATATTGGTGTTTTAGTAACTTATCTTAGATATTACCTATTGAAGACAGACTATATTTGGTGGAGCGTGTGTTCCTTAACGGTGGCAGAAATTCAGATGCAGTTGTTCAAAACTAAATGATGTAATTTTCTGATATTCAAGTGCCTTATCCCAACACTGTTAGCAGTTTCGGTGCTTTCTAAATATCCTACCCCTAACAGGGGAAATCGACAGGTCAGGGGATAGTTTAATATTTCAGGGGGTGGTAGATAGGCTGCGTGCAGTCGTGGAACCTAGGCTGCATGCAGTCGTGGGACCTAGGCTGCACTCTATCGCGAGACGTAGGTGGATTGGGGTTAGGGTTAGTTCTAGATGTTTTGGGGTCGTTAACAGCATCAGACAGCCAGGAAAACTAGTCTTACCACCCTCTAAAATGTTGGACGTTCCTATGACGTCATCTGTGGTAGGATATTACGAACGAACTGCAATAGAATCGATTGTGAGTAGAGCAGTCATGTGGAAAACAGTACCAAAAATAAGACAACCACGCTAGGTACTTCAATTTTAGACGACCCTCCAACAAAGGGAAACCCGCTCTACATATTCCAGTCCACTATTCTAGGGGTGTTATGTCTTGCGTTGTTGTAAGCGTTTGTATACACCAAACGAAGTCATGCCATAACACCCCTAGAATAGTAGACTGGACTGGGGATTCCGGGCTTCCCCACGCTAGTTTTGCAACCGGAATTTTAGCCTCGTATAGTACCATAATTGCAACCACATATCTATTTATATACATAGATACACACACTCACACCTTGAGAACACGTTAAAACAGAACGTAGACGAGAATCAGTCATCTTGCTGGAAAAAAAAGTCATGTCCTCTAAGATTTAACCTATTTAAACTGTTTATTTTTCTTTTCTTTGTACTGTTGGAAAAAAAAAAACTTGATGAATTCTCGGTGTGTTGCATATAGCTAGCTTATCACCGAAGACATTATTCAGCTCCGGTAACTCGAAACATTTAGATGCGATTTGATACTTTTGAAACTCGATGTACCAAAGTATAGCCTTACAAAGCCTAGGGATATTTCCCACCCTCTTCTCGACAGCTGATTCTACATTTGATTTCAGGGTTTATTCTTGTCGTTTGTACCTGCTGTCGTTTGGATGTTTGTTTCTGACGCCATGAGTCTTCGGGACAAGTAATATTGTTTTGTAACCGAGACTCTTGTGGGCTTCAACGCAAACCTATTCTTAGAAGACTCTGCAGATGGCTTACGCTGAACATAATCCGTATAGAATCAAGTTTATGTGTTGGATGTGTGGACGAAACAACGCAAATCTTACTGCTCTTCTCACCCCCCCCCCCTTCCTCACCTCCAATTTCTCTTTATGGACATGCAGAATGAAAGATAAGCATCAAGTGACTCAAAGCCCATGTAAAGGACGTGACTCCAACAGGAGCCAGAGACAACACGTTCAACAGTATACATGTTACAGTAACGAAGTAATCCGCTGACCTGCACTGTGGTGTCCTGCCACTGTGCAGACAAGCTGAAAAACATCAATTTCAAGCAGAGTTAGTAGTTTTTTCTAGAAGAATGCAGAGAATATCATGGAATGATAGAGAAACACTCGCGGTGGTCATCGTCGAGAAAACCATAAACTGATTAGAAACATAGTCCTCCCGAAAGAGTGTGAGAAGGAATGGACTCGAAAACGTTGTAATGACTGGCAAGATTGATGAGGCGTGAAGGAATGGGGTGGGAGTAAGGGGAAGGGGACACGGCAAATAGATCAATAAGAAGATGACATGACCTCACGGATAGAATTAGATAATAACACAGTTATGATTCTAATCCCTGATTGTGGTGATGATATGAGACGGCAAAAGATGACAGCATTTGCTTGTCGACGTGGCACATGCTGAAGATAACTAACGGTCTGCTGGCAAACAACTTCCTCTTCAAACTGCCGAAGTATGGTCGAGAGGAATGCAAAGGCATAAACGGATCCGCCACCGGACAAAGTTGATGATGATGAAGATGTGGCTATGTGGGTGGAAGACGTGATCACCCGAAGAAGAAGGTGGGATCGACCCCACGACTATCGACACAGCCCTCTAACTGACTCAGTCTTTAAACGCCTGTAGCCGGTGTGCAAGCAAGAGAAGGTAATGGTGAAGAAAGTTGAGAGGAACGACTTCATGGCACCTGGTATTATCTTATATGGGTCCAATTTCTCTCTGCAAAACAGCCAGCTGCCTGCCGGGAACGTCGCACAGAGCACGATCTCCGTAGCTTCGGCTACGAAAATCAGAAATCTCTGTTAAAAAACTGCACTCGTGAACTGAATTATCCCGCCGTAAAACGAACCCTTGACGTTTAGAGCGAGAGGTAATGGCTTGATCACTTTGCCACGGAGACTCCCACGTGGTGTGTAAGGAAGGAGAAAACAACATGAAACCCATAGTGACTCACATACCATCACACATCCACATCGGACTGCAAGTTCCCCGTGTGGGTTCCGGAGACCTATTGTGGGGGAAACATGAACAGACCCATGCCTCCCCAACAAGCATGTTGTAGAAATCGACTAACTGGGGCCTTCCTGCGAAGTCGGAGTGCGTCTGCCCGAGCGGCAATGAACAACCAACGGCATACAAATAAGCCAGTAAAGCTGATCCAAATGCAAAGCTCTTGTCCTGTCACAAAGCCAAAGTCCAAATGAAGAACAACTAAGACTTTCCGCCGGAGCTTACAACCGGTGAACAAAGAAGAAGACGGACTACAAGGTGCTTTGTATGCGTAGAGTGCCCTAATTATAACTGTATTATACGGTTGAGTCAGCGTCTGTGGCTTAGTCATTGCAAACGCGCTTCGTAAATAAGAAGTGGCGTGTTCGATAACGGGCGATTTGGCAGCAGAGAGCTTTTCGTTGGTTTCGACAGAGGTACCAGATCTGACCGTTGAGAAATGGCAAATACTGAACGTAAACATTGCCTAGTGATATCACAAATAGCCAAAAAATGCTGGGGCTAGTTCTGCATGAAATCAGATCGTCAGGTAATGGTCATTTTAGTTTCATAGCAAACAACTCATCCCATAGTTGCTTTGTTCTTGTGCCAACGACAACAGCACATAACACTCACCACTGCCACTTGTAAAAATATTTACAGACTGCAGTCTCAGCGTATCCAATTGCATTACACACACATATTTAATACACAAGGCAACCGTCAGAAGTGCTAACACAAACAGTCCGACCATAAAAAGCAGTTCCTCATTAATGAAAGCAGCTGTTATAACAGATTTGTAGTTGCACACGCGAATAATCCCCTAAGGCACCACCAGTTCTGTGAAACAGAACAGAATGCTATTTTCGGTACCTATCGTTCACGACATAAACAATATTAGTCACCACAAAAATAGATTCCAAATGAAATCAGCAGCGCACAGTGTCGCACCATGCACGCAATTCGGTAGCTGGGTGTCGAAACTATGTCCAAACAATCTACATATATAGGAAAATGCAACAACCAATTATTGTTAGAAGCAAACACTTGCGGCAGTTAATCAGTAAACCGCCTATCCTCTATCTTGACCATAATTACCTGTTTCGGCAACATTCTGTAAAGGATACGCTACTGACTTTTTTTTAAAAATACGGTTGATCGGGAGCTCATGGGAATTGCTCACGTTGGATTCTAATCGAAATAGAGGCTCTTTGAAGGACTGGGTATTATTTTTCAGCAGTTATAAAAGGGCAACTGTTGAAAATACACATGTGTTCTCGGGGCTCTATCTTCTAGAAAGAGAAAGTCATCGGCACTCTCTGTGAAGTGTCTCTTACAGCAGTGCTGAAGCAAAATCATGTTCTAGAAAATGGACCGATACTGAAATCACAGGGTGGTCTACTTCTGCATGGACCAGATATATAACCCGGCAGGCATGGTCTACTTATACATGGGCCAGATATACAACCCGGCATGGTCTACTTCGACATGGGCCAGATTTACAACCCGGCATGGTCTATTTCTACATGGCCCAGATATACAACCTGGCATGGTCTACTACATAGACCAGATATACAACCCGGCATGGTCTACTACATAGGCCAGATATACAACCCGGCATGGTCTACTTCTTTATGGGCCAGATTTACAATCCGGCATGGTCTACTTCTTTATGGGCCAGATTTACAATCCGGCATGGTCTACTTCTACATGGCAAAGATATACAACCCGGCATGGTCTACTTCTGCATGGCTCAGATATACAATCCGGCATGGTCTACTTCTACATGGCAAAGATATACAACCCGGCATGGTCTACTTCTGCATGGCTCAGATATACAACCCGGCATGGTCTACTTCTGCATAGCAAAGATATACAACCCGGCATGGTCTACTTCTACATGGCAAAGATATACAACCCGGCATGGTCTACTACATAGGCCAGATATACAACCCGGCATGGTCTACTTCTTTATGGGCCAGATTTACAATCCGGCATGGTCTACTTCTGCATGGCTCAGATATACAACCCGGCATGGTCTACTTCTGCATGGCAAAGATATACAACCCGGCATGGTCTACTTCTACATGGCAAAGATATACAACCCGGCATGGTCTACTTTTACATAGGCCATATAAACAACCAGGCATGTCTACTTCTACATGGCTCAGATATTCAACCCGGCATGGTCTACTTTTACATATACAACCCTGGGGTCGTAAAAGGAGCAATGGTAAGCAATATTCAACTCTACGGTACCTTCAAGTGGTGGAACATGTCGTCCAAAGTAATTCAGGGGAAGACTGGGATTTCAACTATTAGCGGGAAACACAATAGGACAATAAACGAGGTAAAGACTGATAACAGCACCCACCAAGTGCCGATTGGCCTATAAAATATAGGTTTACCCGTATATGCCTAATATGGCTGAAGGTGTCTAAAATGGTCCTTTAATTTCTGTGATAGTGATAGGTTTAAGTTGGCTTGTGCTAAGGTAAGAACTGACATCATAGCACTTGAAACTCGTAAACGGTAAGCCCCTATCTTCATCAGCCAGCGAAACGAACCAATTCCGAAAGCATTAGATTTTACCAATCTGATTGTACATCCATCCAGCATTTCCACTGAGTGTTCAGGGTCGCCCAGATACCGCGATCACCCCTCGCTGAACCATTCTCTACAGTCCGTCATATTGTGTTTGTGCTCCCGCACTGTTCACTTCCTCCCCCAAAACAGGGTTTTAATTACGTTTAGCTTGTCATGCATAGGTTTACACCAAGTGTTGCGGAACCGGCCAATATTCTTTTTTTTTTTTTTTTTTAGTTTTCCAAGACATCTGTATTACCTAGAAACAATACAATGGTGCGTTTGTTTATGTATAATAAACGCTGCCGTATTATTTCTGTGCAGGTCTGTATTTCAGAGGTTATGAAAACTGTTTCCACGATGGTAGGCGTCTTGACCATTTAAAAAAAAAAAAATTACAAACTAAAAAGTTGCGTGTTTTTACAGGACGCAGAATCGAATCCAGCATTTTTTGGCCGTTGTGATTTTTGTCTGAAACGCTATAGAAAAATTCTCAGAATATCTTGGACGAAAAAGAGGAGAAATACTGACATCTTGAAAGATCTGAACATCAAGGAAGATTGGCTAATAAACAGCATCCTGCCTCGGAAGCTGAAAAATTAACATCATATCAAGCGCCACGACGGATTGGAAACAAATATAGCAGAGGGCAGGGTACCAGGAAGGTGGGGCAGGGGCCAACTAACAGGTAGATGGGCACAGGATATAAGTATCTCCTTGACAATGAAAGTTCATGAGGCGGGAGAGCTGGCAAGAGACCGAGTTTCTTTCAGGCAGAACGACGTTCTGCAAAGGACCTGCTACATGGTGATGATGATGATGGGTTTTTGTAGGCACATTTTACATTCAGCAGTCTGCCATTACTTCCTGAGCAGATAGCTGGTACCATTGTCGAAATAAAAGAAAGCAGTTCTGCTGCCAAATCGCCCGCAGCTAAGATTGAACCCGGCACCCAGCATCACGAAATGGCAAACTACCTATCGTAAAACTTGCCTCGGAAAGAGCACATAATACTGCGGTTGGCTTGCGGCTCTCTTTTTCTCTCTCTTGCTCTGTGTGTGTGTGTGTTTGTGTGTATCTGTGTGTGTTTCTGTGTGAGTGTGTGCAGTATATATGTGTGTTTCTGTATGTGTGTGTGGTTGTATGTGTGGTATAAATATGTGTATCTCTGTGTGTGTGAGGGGGTGGGGGTGGTATATATATATATATATATATATATATATATATATATATATATATATATATATATGTGTGTGTGTGTGTGTGTGTGTGTGTATCACACAGAGATATATGTGTGGTGGGGTGGTATATATATATATATATATATATATATATATATATATATATATATATATATATATATATATATATATATATATATATATGCATGTTTGTGTGTGATGCCGTTCAGAAACGAGAAGCGGAAGTTCTATAACAGAAACAACCTGTCTCAGCAAATCCTTTATCTTGAGTGGCTGGGGTTTGAGACCTCTAGATGGACTAAAGTACACAATACCCGCAACATCTGCAAACATAATCAGCAGGTAATCGGTTGTCAAACAAGACTTTGGTCCAGAACCGAAGACCGATAGGGCCACTGAAGTAACTGCAGGTTGAGATATCTCAAATGGACTACGAGGTGGGTTAAAGAGGTTACCTCCTTCTACTGGGGTCTGATGTCAAGGTTGACAGCACTATTCGGAAAATGTCGGCTAAGTTTTTGGACAACTTGAGATAATGCAACAACAGAAATCATTCTGCAAGATGTTGCACAATCGGGCCTTCAGATTCGGTTTATGAGTATTTGCACTTCAGTAGTTTAATAAGTTGGCAGTTATATTATTTTTTGTCTGGGTGGAACTTGGTAGTCGATTTGTTTACCATTTCTTTATAAGCTTTCGATCTTAACGTCTGCACACACACACACCCATGCTTTGTGGGGGAGACAAAAATCATTTGCAAAAACATCTGTAATCATAATTTTTTAAATGTCAGAAATTCAGTATTTATTTTTTAAGGGACACAATAAATGGTTAGGGAAATTAATTCATGGTTTTACACCTAATCTCTCCTAATATATACTCTTTCCTTTTCCTGGTCTATTCTTTTTCGCATTGCGACTTGCTTTATTTTCAAAAAAAAAAAAAAAAAAATACTTCAAGAAGAATAATGAGAAATAGAGTGGGGAAAAAAGGAGAAGGAGGAGAAAAAGAAAATAATAATAATCACAGGAAGAGAAGATTATTATGATTATAAGTAAAAAGAAGAAAAAAAAATCCGTAACAAGGCCCCCCCCCCCTTCCTCCCCCCTTCCCCCCAAATAGAAACCCAGAAGATATCCTTGCTGTCCCCAAGTGGGATGCGATGCTTAGGTAATTCGAAGCCCAACCCTGAGTTTTTCTCGGGGTCCCTATATATATAGCCGGATGTTAGATGTGGCCTAACGGCATGGTTGCGTACAGCCATTAAAATAACAAAAGCTTTGCATTGAATATACTTTTCTGGACATGTATCTAAATCTTTTGCCTAAATTTAGACCTATAGGCTTGCCTTCATTGTAGTCTGGTTAAGTTTGGAGACATTGACACTCACCCAGGCATGGTTCCATGGTGACTAAATAATTATACTTTGGTTAACCAAGAGGATCTATATTTGAGTACATTGTTCTGTGTCTTTGAAGCGATCTGACTGACAAGATCAGCTTTATGTAAGAGGGAACCAAAGAAACGTACATGCTTGCCATGATACTTCCGGTCAATCTGGCGGATACGTGGATTTCCTGTTTTTTAGTCGTGGCAAGTTTGAGCCTCTAACAGTAGTTACCTGTTGTAATTTCTCCATATATAGTATGAAAGGATAACGCTTCGTCGCATAGCTAGTGAGCTGAGTGCATGGCGCGACACTGTGAACTGCGCATTTCATTTTAAATAGCGATTAGCTTGTTGTCAGAGAATTGGTAGTACCCAGTGCGATTAATTACTTGTGCAACTCAGTCTGTTGTACTGCCGCTTTCATTGACGATCGACTGCATTTCTAATGGCGGACCATTGGTGCCGGCACTTCTGACCGCTGCATTATGCAGTTGATGCCTGTGTATTCAATTGTCTTTACTGAGACTGCAGTCTGTCTCGGTAATTTACACAAGGGTCAATGATATACATTTTGTGTGGGTTTAGTTGGCACAGGAACGTAGCAACTAGGGGATGACCTGTTTGCTGTGAAGTAGGAAATGCGATTACCTGAGTTATGAGTTTGCCGAAAGAACGACTGAGGAAAGCATATGAGCAATGGATGATGGCTAATAAAATGAATGCCTCAAGACGCACGTTACAACAACGTGTGGAACTAAAAGGCATGAAGACTATTTAATGCAACACATCCTTGTCAACTGAAGCGAGAAAGAAAGCTCTCAAAAACTATACAGAGCCGACCATGACGTATGGAATTGAATCATGGACAATCAGTAGGATTTGTGAAAAACTGTCGATGTTGAAGATACACATTTATAGACGAATGATGAGAACCGCATGGAAAGGTGAAAACACAAAACGTACCGAATGAATCGTGAAAGAAATTTAGTCATAAAAAGAACTGTTAACCCACATTAGAACAGTACACATCAAGACACGGCGGTGGGCGACAAAATGAAAGAGCTGATAGACTGGCTGTGTCTGCAGTGGCTAGCAGTGGAAGAACTATGGAGAGGGCCACAGTGCAGACAAACTGAATGCAATGGGTCCCAGATACGTTGAAAGGATTCAGAGACGGTAAACGGACTGATGAGATGGGCATTCACAGTGGACAAACATGCAGAAATCGGCTACCGGACAAAGAAGAAAGATTTTCCAATCAACTCCTCTCGGGATCGTTGAGCATGGAGACGCTGAGATGGTTGCATCATCGGATGATGGAGCATGAGTGGGTTGGGAAGATGTACTAGGATGTCGATACAGACAACAAGTAATGGTAGATCTATGCAATGATGACAATTCTTTGGACACGCTATGAGAAAAGAAAACTGAAGCAAGTCGTGACAATAGGGATGACAGAGGGTCATAGAAGCAGAGGGAGTTGGAGAGAGAGAGAGAGAGAGAGAGAGAGAGAGGGAGAGAGAGAGAGAGAGAGAGAGAGAGAGAGAGAGAGAGAGGTGTTAACAACCTGACATAATAACGTAGAAAAATACATGTATCAATATCAATAATGACTAAGAAGTACATGGGACAGACAGGATTACAACACAACACTATCAAGGGTCCCAAAGTCGGCCCACGCTAAAATAAGCATCTGGAAATGTCAAAGGGAGTGAAGTAGAACGACACGATATTAACCACATCACTCAAAGTGGGATGATCGCTCTATAACAATATTGGTCTTGCGCCACGTGTCTGATTCATCACTTATATGGCATAGAATATAAGAGAAGGATTTCCTAAACTTGAGAACTACTGGAGTTGAAGCTTATGTCACCGACCTAATACCCTGTACAATATGAGAGAAGGATTTCCTAAACTTGAGAACTGTTGGAGTTGAAGCTTATGTCACCGACCTACATACCCCGTAGAATATGAGAGAAGTATTTCCCAAAGTTGAGAACTGTTGGAGTTGAAGCTTATGTCACCGACCTACATACCCCGTTTATTCAAGGGGAAGGCCACAGCAGGCGTTGACATTTCCTTCACGATGGTGACCCTTCGGGCAGGTTCTTTACTCGATGGATATTGTATACACATGAAAGAGAATATCGTTGATTTAACCCGCCAGCCTTCTTTGAATCGTATTTTTAGCCAGCTCTTGGCATTCATCAGAAGTTCAACATTTGCAGTTTTCAACAGGATAGGTGTTTGACATTGTTGGTGACTGTGCATGAATACACATAGAGACACACAGACACCCTATCTCTCTTTATCTCTCTCTCTCTCTCTCTCTCTCTCTCTCTCTCTCTCTCTCTCTCTCTCTCTATTTCTCTCTGTCTTTCTCTCTTTCACACACAAACACATACATACATACATAAAGACACATATACAATACATACATACATATTAACATACATGCATATATGCATGCATACATACATAAATAGATACATACATAAACACTATTTTTTGCACTCTTTCTTACTTTCTCTAACTCATACACGTTCTCTCTCTCTCTCTCTCTCTCTCTCTCTCTCTCTCTCTCTCTCTCTCTCTCTCTCGCTCGCTCTCTTGATAATTTATCTCCCCCATACTTTCTTTTTCTCTCTCAGCCCCTCTCTACATCACACGACCGCTCTCAGTTTATATTTCACTACCACACTTTCTCTCTTACTCTCTTTTCCTTTCAGACTGTCTCTCTTTTTTAAACTTTCCTCTTTCTCTCAGTCACTTTCTCTGTGTGACACATTTTTCCCTCTCTCACTGTTATTCTTTTTTTTTCTTTTCTCTATCTCTGGTTCTTGTTCTTTCTTTCTTATCCACTCTCCTCCATTTTCGCTTGTAATCTCTCGATCCCTATGTCTCTTACGTAAGTAGAGACATCAAGGTAGTTCAGTTACACGTAATCTTATTTATTCCATTATATTTACCAGAAGTTGTCCATTTATAAGTTTCTTATTCAGTCTGCTCATTGTCATTGTGTATGGGGTAAGATAATAACATAGTCTTTTTTTTTTTCACTTCTTCTAAAGTTACATGGTGTGTGGCGTTGGTCATCTGTCTCCGCAACCTTCTGTCGTCACGGCTTTTGCCAGTCAATCTCAATAATATGTTCCTCCCTCCCCGATACCATACGCCCTAGGCATCTTTTCTTGGACCACTCCCCTTCCCCACACCCCGAGTGTCGTGAGGTGAGCAGCCAACCCTACACAATGGACGAGTCGCGACTTCGACCTCCCTGGCGCTCAGTCAAATTTCAAACTTAAACCCGTCCGGAAGGGTATATAGTCCCTTATATTAATATATACCTTTATCTGGTAATATATTCATTTCTAGATACTCTAGTTGCTTTGATAAATCTTCATTTTCAAACTTGCAACTGTAGGTTGACGATTACTGGTAATTTTTTTTTAGAAATTCCTGTAAACCGGTTTACTCCTTGGGCAGGAATACAGGGGACTTCTTTCCTAGAGACGCTATGTTTGATTTTGAAAAAACATTCTTTCGCCTGATCCCAAAGTGTCAAGACGTGTATACAGTCTACGTAGAAATTGGCGCATTCAAAGTTCCATTTCTATCTTGGAAGATTTCCTAAGCTTAGGTAAGTTGATTATAGTTTATGAGTACCATAATTGATGTCTTTTTACAGTTGGCCACTGCTGCAGAGAGGGCGGAGTCGGCTGTGTGATCGCACAGAGTTCAACCGTTCTTGATGTCCAGAGATCAAGCTCCGAACATTAGACCTTCCCCTGTACAGACTAATTAGTTGGTGCTCTACATAACCCACACCATTTGTAAAGATATTAAACCCTACAAGTAATTATTCTCTGACCAGCCAAACGAAGCTTTGTGTCGCATAACAGAAATAAGGAATCTATGTCATCTTTAACCGGTGAAATACTGTGCCGTCAGGGCTAGGCGCTCTGAGTCAAAGGTGTGTTTGACACAGATTCAGTGGGTGTGTAGTGACCGGCCCGTGGAGACGGAATATATATATAGGTACTAACTGTAAACATTGTATGTCTGCGAGTGCAGATGTGAGGGTGGAGAGAGGATGATCTATGTGTGGTAGTGTCTATCTATCTCCACTATATACCTTGTTTTCTATCTGTTGCACTATTTTACAGACAGATAAATGAAAGGATACATTGTCTCCTGTTCTTGAGAGTTACACTCTTGAGGAATGGAGAAGGGTGGCAGAGGTGGGATGAGCTGGTGTGTGAATAAGGTTGATTACTAATTCTGAGTTCTTTCCTGACAGGATGATACTTCCTTAAAGATCAGGCATACGAATCACAGTCCAGCCAACAACCACCAACCTATACCATTCTGTGCACCAAGTAGATCCAAAAGTCCTGTTACTGTGCCACTACCTCAACATGGCAAGAGCTTGTTTGTGAGTTCCAGGACCAGTGGACAATTGCAGACACCTATGTCATCAATCCAGAGAACCAGTCTTCGAGAGCTTTGTTGGGCTCGTATGCATTTATTGTTTCATTACCTGTGAGACCGGCAGCGGGCATCACAGTCTCCAAGAGCTTTGGTGGGCTCTCATGCAGTTCTTGTGTCCTCGTTTGTGACAGTCAGCTTGTACCAGATCAAGTCGAGGCCCAACTACTGATTGAGTCAACTGCAGTCGAGTCACCATGGACTGCGGGGAGCATTGACCTACGAACTGGGCTAAGTGATCTTTTATTCACATTACATGCTCTCTTCCCACAGCACCTTATCAGTCCGATGATGAACTCATGTGCTCTCATGGAACAATATCTGGCTGCATCAATATCTGGGTTGTGTCATTGATTCCTGAACTCTTTTAACTAAACATTCTTAATAATCTATTCCTTTTTATATGTATATATTGTACTGATTACATGCATAAATTTGCATAGCCGACTTGTGTGTCCCTGTTTCACCATTCTAACTGTCTAGCTTTGATGTTTGTGTGAGTAATAAGTGTTATCTGTGTTAACACGGCTATATCCATAGTAGACTATCATAACCTAGGGGCTACCTTTTTATAGTAGTGGGGGTGTCCAGCCAAGTGTGCCTAGGAATATTATATATTTTGTAGTGCCAAAGCTTGAGTTGCCCTACTCCTGAAATAAGTTGAGCGTATATTGGCCACGGGGCATCCCTTAGACCAATACGAGCCATCGACTCAACATAATTATTTCAGAGTGCTGTTGGTTCTTAAGGAGAAATCCTTAAATCAGGCACGCGACAGGAGTGATATGTGACACCTAGTCTCTCACCCTTCAGCGTTAATACTGGCACGACACAAACCAAACGTCCAACCACATAACACCCCCTTCCTCATGTGTACTTCAACTTCTGACGGATATTGCATTGGACAGGTTATCTATTCAAGTTAATTTCTTTCAAGAAAACTACATTGTTCTCTTTGTACTTATAATTACTGCAAGATTCATCAGTAAACAGAAGGCGAAATGAGTCAGCTATTTGACTGTCAACAAAAAGTATACACAAATAAGCAATGATATATGGAACACAAGAGAGACTGGCAGTCTACTCTGGAAGGGGTGGGGAAGCTGCGACAGTGACAGTATAAGACCCGCGAAATTGTTTGGTTTGACCCTACCAAGGCAACCGCAATTAAATGTTTGACCATGTTTGGAAACCTAATTTTTAGTTGATAATTCTGCATGGTTGCAATGGATGCAAGGTCCAGCAAGAACAGGATCGCACCTGGGTCTTTTCGTTAAGATCAACAAGTGGGATCAGTCAAGCGAACTGCAGACAAAACGAACTACTAACAAAGAAAACGGCTGTAGCGTCTTCTTAGCTTGGTGTCTGATACATATTTATAGTCATTAGGATTCCAGGTAGTTTGCTGGGATTGAGCTGATTAACCCTATACACCCACCCACCCATCCCGTTTGACACATTGTATTGTGGATTACAGCCATAGTCCGTTTTAAAACTCGTGAACATCTTTAAAAATCTGTAGCTCAGCAACCGTTCCATGTAAGTTGTGGAAATTCGGCAGGCAACCGGTTAATAATCATGTTCTTGTGATCATGTTTTTTTTTTTAATTTTAATTTTTTTAATGTAAACAAACATCTAGTTGTTATTTTGCCTTATTTGCAATATACGTAAAAACAGACATCGATTCAAAACAGTCAGCATATATACAGTTCATTGGGTAATGGCAGCATTTCACAACATCAAATTGCTCGTTTCATAAATGATTTACTCTCAGATGGTCATCTCCAGCATTAGTCTAACGTGGGTTAGATAAACATTTTTTATTGTATGCGGGAACGGCTATCAAAAATAATCTCCACACATGTTTGCACATAAGAATATATTTCCAAATACTAAAAAGGCAGCATCACCTATGCAGCTGTAAATTATAACATTAGAAGGACACAGGACACCTAAGACCATATGCTACTTGTAGTTGAGACAAAATCCCCAATTTCATCTTTTACAGTTTTCCCTTGAAACAGAACCGTGAAAGCCCATGAACTTTGTACGGATCCGTAAGTGTAGATAAATGCACCTCCGTCAGCAGAATTTTCAAGAATTAAGGTTTGCACTTCTGCTTCAATCACGAACGGGCTTTGTTGTTTGCAATCTCTACCAAGTTTTATGCCAACTGAAAAGGATATACCCAACTCTACTGGCACTGGTATCAATTCCTCACCAGATTCTATGTCCTCAATTGAACGAACTTGTTGAATAATGTCCTCGGACAGACCCATCCAGGATTGTCCTCTTTTCAACCTGCTACCCTTCTTTCTGCGAATCTTACTGTGCAATGGATGGTGTGTATCAGCACTGATACGCAGATACGCACGTGCTCGGCAGATCACTGTTCTCACTTCCATGGCTGGAAGATCAAGAACCCATTCTATGTGATGGAAAATGTTTATCTTCTATTTAAAAAAAAAAAAGTGGAGTCGAAAGGTAAAGTCCAGAGGATCGACTTCATTGCACCGTGTTTTATACCATTTGGCTCAGTCTCTCTATCAAGAACAGCTAGTCGCTGCCAAGAGCTCCGCACAAAGCACGAAGTCAGTAGCTTCGGTGACGATCACATGGATGCCTGTAAAAATTGCACTCGTGAACTAAACGGCCCAGCCGTGGAACGAACCTACGAGAGGAAAAATGTAGTGTTCAATGCTGTTCAGAACACATTTGAACGCCTCATTTCCACGCCTTGGTGCATTCTAGAAATATGATACCAGTACCAGGATTTTGTAGCAATCAGTGCTACGTAGGTGTTATGGCCAGCAATACACTGCCTGTCTTTTACTTCCCAATTATTTTTACGATACCCATTTTAGACAGAGTTGACCCCGGATTCTAGGTCAATATTAACAACCCATGTGGGACACTTTAAAAAGTATCACAGATTGGGCACGCGGGCCCAGCTTACATTTACATTAGAGAAGAAGTATGACAAGTAGAAAAAGAAGAAAAAGAAGAAGGAGGGGAGGTGGAGGAGGAGGCAAAGGAGAAGGGGATGAAGAGTCAAGAGTAGCTTTATTCTGCAAAACATAGCCCATGGAAATACGCTCCATGGAGGTTATGTGTATAGGAGTTTGGGAGCCGCTGTATTGAAAGAAAAATAACTGAAATCCGTCTAGTTGAATTCTGATATAATCATTGCGGTCTAGGTCACCGTGATCGACCTTGACATACACGCCTGTAAAGTACATGGAACTTTTCTCGCATGCTGTGCCGTACAAAGCATCCACTGGCACAGTGGTTGCACAAATGTGACATGCAAACATGTTGTCTGGATATATGCATATATTCAGACATCATGTTCGCTTTTCAACAATGGAGACAGTGACTATAACTATGTGGTTTTGCGTGGAACAGTGTGTAAGATGTAACTGTAATCATGATATACCTGGCCAGATGGAGTGAACTAGGGGTCAGACACTTTAAGTAGCCTTGTGTTTAAGAAAACTAACAAATTCAGTCACCATGCTTTGCTATATCCACCGTCCACATATTTTAATGTAACAATTACTAATACTGATATTTTAATAGAGATGAACATCAACGGAGATTGGCTAATAAATAGTAGGGCTGTACCGAATATTTGCTTCGTATTCGCTTCGGAACCGAATAGTGGACCTATTGACTATTCGGTATTCGGCCGAATAGTTGCGGTCGGGCTGAATACGAGTAGTAGTTACCTCACACCTGCTTCTGCATACACGGCCTCAATGCTGACAACATGGAACGATTGGTTTTGTTGAAAGCTAATGCAGCTTTCATGCATTAACTAAGCTTTCAGTCACAATTTACAAGTTTAGTTACTTGTTATAATACTTAGGATTCTTTCATTCCTAGTCATAAGTTACTACAGACTGACTGAAGGATGCAAAACATAAAATGTTTACTATTCTGTACGATTACTAACTAGACATGGAAAGAATATAAACTCCGGCCACATCCAAGTCGATAATATGAAAATCAAAGGAACGGAAACATAAGTACTTGGGTGCAAACTTTAACTGCTTCAACATGCTGAGAGAAGAAATACAATCTAGAATACAATCTAGAAATAAAGTATACTACGCCCTTCAACATCTGCTAAAGTCAAAATGTCTGTCCCGCAATACTAAGATCAAAATATATAAAACGTTGTTAAGACCAGTCGTTTTATATGGCTCTGAAACTTGAAGCAGAAATAAAAGAGATGAGGCCTTATTACAGGTTTTCGAAAACAATCTTACGACACATCTTTGGACCGATCAAAGATGCTAACAGCGGGGAATGGAGAGTGAGAAGCAACAATGTAACACATAATCTGTTTAAATCACCATTGATCACTGGCATCATGAGAGCTAACAGACTAACATGGTTGGGGAATTTTGAAAGAATGTCAGATTACAGAAGTGAAACTGTATATACCTGAGAGAGGAAGGAACGTAGACAACGAGGTAGACAAATAAGAAGTTCGAGAGATAATGTCCAGCCAGACCTGCAAACAACTGGTGTCACAAATTGCGAAGAGAAGGCAAGTCAGAGAGATGAATGGAGACAAGTGATATCTGCAGCAGTAAACCTCAAGGACTCAGAATGCTAAAGAAGAAGATGACTAGTCTGTTCTACTTTTTCTGAAATAAAAGTTCAGCGTACATTTGACATAATGAATATGTGTGTGTGTGTGTGTTTTTTTTTTTTTTAAAGATATATTTTATTCACTATTCGGCCAAATAGTTAGTTCTGTTATTCGTATTCGGCCGAATAGTGAAAATCACTATTCGGTACAGCCCTAATAAACAGCATCCTGTCTCAGAAGCTGAAATATTTTTGTTATATCAAGCGCCATGGCTGATTGGAACATGCAAAAGGCATGGTACCAGGAAGGAGGAGCAGGTGCCGACCAACACGAAAATGGGTGCAGAATAAAAGTGACTCCGTGAATATGAAAGTACACTAGACAGGAGAGTTGGCGAGAAACCGAGCTTCTTTCATGCAAACCTTGATTCAAGATACTTTAGAGGCTGTTATATAAGGTTTATCATCACAGCGACCCTTATGTCTATCCATTACGAAATAAACTTTCTAGAATCATTACGATCAGACTCTTCTTCGGCTTCATTATGTACACCGGCAAGTAAGAAGCACTTTACTGCAGGATCAAGCACAGCAGCAGACTACCAAAGCTCAGTAGGTGATCCCACTTCAACAACTGTTTCGGCCCGTTATTTCCTAGACAATCTCAGGGGGCGGGCCGACCGAGGTCATAACCCCGGGGCCTTAGACATCTCCTGCTGCGCTTATCTGGCAGTCGGACAAGGTTAGGTTAGTTGCGTATCTTTTACAGGACGTTGCAGAACCAACCCCAACAGCCCCTGGCTGTTGTGTAATCGGACAAGACGTTATGTTCATTGAAACAGTTGCTGAGATTATGGTGATGTATTGTCGCTGCGATAGCAAACTAAGCGCCTACTGCACTACCACAGTGACAATAGACAGCTGGTTTATCAGACAGACGTTTATATGACAGACTTTGACAGTTGGCAGTAGCACGGGCAGACGTTAATCGGACGACTTTCACTTGAGGGATTAAAAAGACCAGTCTACCGAGTCCTATCCCCCACCTCGTTCCGGTGTGACCACAACCAGCTTGAAGCTCTTTCGGCAGTTGCTTTATTGCCAGTTTACGCTTGTTTCATTGCGAGCTCAGCTGCTTCAGTACATCGTATGTGGAGGTGGAGATTAGCCCTTTTGCCCCTAACTCGTCGGCGAAGAGCTGTATTGCGTACCTCTCATCGCACCTCAAACTGGCCACTAGATCGCTAAATCAATGCGTAACCAAATGTGTAACATGCTGTCTCAAGTAAAGTAATAATGTGTATTTGGTAGAATTAAGTCAGTCCTCTCACACTTAGAAGCCCTTTAAACGAACGTTTATTACTTTTTGAGATCATGGTTCGAATCCTATTTGAGCTGCTGGAAACTCGTTTTCTTTGGGACAAAGTATAAAATTCATACTTGCACAATTTTTAACGACAGCATTAGCCACGTGGTCTAACGTGCCCAGCCACAAGATCCCCTGGCGTTGCATTAAAAAAAATTTTTTTTAATCCAAAGGATTGACCTCAATTTACCGGGTTTAGCCCCATTTGATTCGGACTCTATCAATGGAAGTCTAGACACCTGTCGAAAGCGTCACACAAAGTATGAACTTCGAAGATCCAGTGGCGAACCCCGGGGATCTCCACAAAGATTGATTCATAAACCGAACGAATCAAATTATATAACAACCCACGAATATCATTAAGTAGAGCCAAGGTCCCTTTTTCCGCGCCTTGAGGCGTATTGGGAATATAGGGTTACACCTATACTTTACACACCAAAAGGCACTCGGTAGGCAATGTGGTCAACATCACGCCGGCTGCCTTTTTTCCCAGGACTGTACCTGGTACTCATTTAATACTGGTCGACCTGGGGGCCAAGGTCATTTTTTAAAACGAAAAGTCCGGGTTAGTCAGGACCTGAACCCACGACCTTTCGAGCCAAGGGCCAGCATCTAGCCGCTACAACACGGCGACGTTCCCCACAACGTTGCCTTAGACTCTGTGCGTGTTTGTATGTATGAGTGTTGCACAAACGACGAACGACGAAGGTCAAGCAACTATCATTTCATTATTTATTTCGTTGCCGGCACGGATTTGTTTTTAGTTGATTCGCCACCTTTGACTGTGTGTGTGTGTGTGTGCGCGCGCGTGTGCGTGTGCGTGTGTGTGTGTGCGTGTGTGTGCGTGCGTGCGTGTGTGTGTGTGTTTGTGTGTGTGTTTGTGTGTGTGTGTGTGTGTGTGTGTGTGTGTGTGTGTGTGTGTGTGTGTGTGTGTGTGTGTGTGTGTGTGTGTGTCTGTGTGTGTGTGTGTGTCTGTGTGTGTGTGTGTGTGT
Source organism: Candidula unifasciata (assembly GCA_905116865.2). Classification (NCBI taxonomy): domain Eukaryota; kingdom Metazoa; phylum Mollusca; class Gastropoda; order Stylommatophora; family Geomitridae; genus Candidula; species Candidula unifasciata. Next base: position 3,313,135 of record CAJHNH020004890.1, read on the forward strand.
GTGTGTGTGTGTGTGTGTGTGTGTGTGTGTGTAACACTGAGCTTCGCCTTATTATACAATTTCATTTCTATTAAACTCTTTAGTCTATGTTAGCGTAGTTGTAAGCATTCCGCCCGTCACACTAGTGACTAGCGTTCGATTCCCTGCTAGGTGATATAATTTTTGTTGCCCTTAACTGGGCGGCTGGCACGTTGTGTTGTTTATAGCTAGGTTGCGATATCTACGCCTTTTTTCGCTCGGTTTTGGGGTTAACAGGAAGACACCGAAGGACTGTCAAAGTGGTAACGGGATGTATCATTAGCCCGGGATTGTGACGTCAAGTCAAGCTGTCATGACGCTGTGTCGGACATTTGCAATTCGCATGTGTCGGCGGACAAGCCGCTTCGTTGTTGTCGGCAAGCAGGTCGATGACAAATAGGAGAGGACATACAGTGAAAGAGAATCAAGACAAAACTAACTGAAAAAAAAAAAAAAAGGGGAAGACAGAGAAAACCAAAAAGAAAAGAAAGCAAGGCAAGACAAACAGAGGAAGACAGAGGAAGACAAGCTGTTGGAAGGAACAATGGGAAGGGAAGACAAACAGGATAAGACAAGCAAGGGAAGACAAACAGAAGAGGACAAACAAGAGAAGACAAATAAAGAAATACAAGCGCGGGAAGACAATCAAGTTACGACAAATGGAGAAATACAAGCAGGGGAAGACAAAGATAGGAAGACAAAAGGGAAAGACAAGCAGACATATATTCAACAAGAAAGTGGTAATATGTAACATATAATACACCGGAACTGAAGGAATTAACGGATCACTGGTGGAGCGAATTGCGGGATGGAGCCTGGCACACATGAGCATCCGCCAGACAATCATGGCAAGTGATGGAGTAGGTTCACGTTTACAAGTGCGACCTGTGACAGGGCTCTGTGTCTTAAGACGAAAGCAGTTGTTAAAGCGGGCTCAGCTGTCTGGTTTTTAGCGTACAAGCATGACGTAACAGACATCGCTCTGCAAGTAAAGCCACGGAAAATGTCAGTTTATTTTGCCTACAGTAGACGGATTATTGGGCATCATTATTATCATCATCTTTAACTTCTTCTTCTTCTTCTTCTTCTTCTTCTTCTTCTTCTTCTTCTTCTTCTTCTTCTTCTTCTTCTTCTTCTTCTTCTTCTTCTTCTTCTTCTTCTTCTTCTTCTTCTTCTTCTTCTTCTTCTTCTTCTTCTTTCTTCTTCTTCTTCTCTCGTTCTTCTTCTTCTTCTTCTTCTTCTTCTTCTTCTTCTTCTTCTTCTTCTTCTTCTTCTTCTTCTTCTTCTTCTTCTTCTTCTTCTTCTTCTTCTTCTTCTTCTTCTTCTTCTTCTTCTTCTTCTTCTTCTTCTTCTTCTTCTTCTTCTTCTTCTTCTTCTTCTTCTTCTTCTTCTCGTTCTTCTCATTCTTCTTCTTCTTCTTCTTCTTCTTCTTCTTCTTCTTCTTCTTCTTCTTCTTCTTCTTCTTCTTCTTCTTCTTCTTCTTCTTCTTCTTCTTCTTCTTCTTCTTCTTCTTCTTCTTCTTCTTCTTCTTCTTCTTCTTCTTCTTCTTTTACTCTTCTTCTTCTCGATTGTTCCTTTCAACACATTAAACCAAAGTGTGTTCCTGTCCTGCCCAGCAAACGACAATGAACAAAGTAATATGTTGTTATATAAAAATAAAACTAAGCTGCTTATTCGCCATGAGAGGAAAATACACGTGACAGCTGGACACATGTAGGAACAAGAGACAGGGAAAGATAATTAAAGATGGTCCATGACCTGTTCGTTGTGGCATGAAATTGTGGCAAAATTCGAAACGATACCCGCTGTTGCAGATGGGAAATCTAGCCTAGCGTTATGGACTACGCCAGTCGACAAGATACTTGATACTGTTGCTAGTGATTCATCTCGGTAAACGTGATGTCTCTGTTGTTTTTGCCATGGAATCATTTATAAAGTCTAATGGTAGCCACACACACACACACACAAATAGATACAGAAACGTATGCAATTAATTAACCTACATTTTTGTAAAAAAAAAAAAAAAACGAATTATTAAAAGATAAAATTAATGTTAGTTGAGTCTCCTTTACAGGACGTTGCAGAGCCAGCCCCAGCATTTTTGTGTATGTGCTGCTTTTGTGAATTTTCTAGGCAAATTTACGTCCAGTAGTTTGCCATTGATATCTAGACGGTCGGCTCTCGGTACCACTGGCCAAACCAATGCAAGACACACCGTCCGCAGCTGGGGTCGAACCTGGTACCCCAGCATTACGAAGCGCGTTGGCAACGCGTAAGCCACGGACGCCGACACTTGAACATAAAAAAAGTAAAAAAGTAAAGGACCCTTTTCCACGCCTTTAGACGTATTGGGTTTATAGGGCAGGACCTATATGTTATAGACCAAACGGCACTTGGTGGGCGACGTGGTCAGCATAACGCCAGCCGCCTTTACTTTCCAGGACTGTACCTGGTATCCACTCAAGCCTGGGTCGACCTGGGAGCCAAGCTCATTTTTGCAAAAAGTCCGGCACCAGTCAGAAGCGAACCCACGACCTTCCGATACGCAGGCGAGAGTCTAGCCACTAGACCACGTTCGCTCCCACTTAATCATACGGTTAAAAAAAAAATATATGTATATATACTGACAAGGAGCGCAGACAAAAAAAAAAGGTCTAAGGGAAGTGCGCTCGATAACTGAAATTTGAATTATTATTGTAGTTGTGATCAAAAATATCACAATAATAACAATACATAAATAACATGTAATTTTTTAAAAATTACTTCAAATTTTAATTTCTCTGCATGAAGTTGGGGTAGCCCTTGCAAATTATAGGGGGTGCACCAAGGGGCCCAAATGCACTAACCCCGGCGAATCTTGTACTGAGAGAATAAAGCCACCAGCAGATAAGTCTTTTATGACAAGAGATAAACGTCTCCCTCCTTGGCAGTTCATAAAAATGTCAGACAGGAACACGCGATGAAACAACAGCAGTTTCATGAAGTACATTTATCCGTAAGCTCTTGTCGTTTGTTACCAGTCTGGGGACGCTTGGTGGCCTTGATTTAAAAAAAAAATGTGTTTAGGAAAAAAAATGTTGGATGACTGATGTCTGTGTTCTTCCATAGAAGGAAACTGGAAGTAGATACTTGAGGAAACGGCTAGCTTTCTTTCACCAAGCCATGAGATAACTCAAATGTAGCACACTGAACAACGGGAAAGATTGTTTTGGAAAAAAAAAGGTCCCGTTTACACGTCTTAAGGCGTATAGGGCATGACCTAATTTTTTAAAGACCGATCGTTTTTTTTTTTAAAATCCAGAAACCATGAATTGTTAACCCTTTGGCTCGGTACTATAAATATCACAACCCACCAGCCTTGATTCCATTATAGGTACCGTAAATCTGGGAGAAATGTGGCTTTCCTGCCTACCCCCGGGAGTGAACCCGGACCACAAGAAGTTCATCACCCCGTCGTCGCAAAGTCAGGTTTAGCCAACTACGCTAGTGAGCCGGGCGACCAATCGGTATAAGATGGGTGATGTAGTCATTATCACGCCGGCCGCCTTTACTTTCCGGAACTGTACCCGGGAGTAAAGATCATTTTTTAAAAAAGAATGGCTCCACCAGGGAGCGAACCCACGACCTTCCGATCTGCACGCGAGGGTCTAACCATGACGACTCCCGATGGAGAAAAGAATTGCCGGTTAACATGGAAACAAACTGTTAGATAATTGTTTGTGGGATAGTTCCTAGCAAGAGAAGCGCAGGAAGCAGGGTCGTGTGCAATGAGGGACGTATTTTTTCACGTTATAAAGTGTTTTTAATATACGGTTTAAGTCCTATAATAGAAAAGACTAGAGTTCCACAACCTTTCTACACCCGTAGCTCGACAAAACAGGGCAACTTGTATCGCGACCCACCTGCCAGGTAACCACAAACATAAACAAGAACAACTGTAGATAAAAGTTTTTTTTTTTTAAACTCAATGTCCCCCCCCCCCCCCCAAAAGTTTTACAGTCCGACCCAGCCTTAACTGGGTACCAGGTAAAATTATGGGAAGCAAAGGCGGCCGGCGTAATGTTGACCATATTAGCCACCGAGTACCCACTGGTGTATAAAGTATAGGTCTAGTCCTAGATACTAGGGCTGTACCGAATAGTGATTTTCACTATTCGGCCGAATACGAATAGCTGGACCAACTATTCGGCCGAATACGAATACGAATAGTGAATCATCATCATCATGTGCTTTGCCGGCTGGCATGGGCGATTATGCCTCGCCACAATCTGCGATCTCCTGCAGCACGTATTAGTTCGTGTGCTGACACACCTCCATGAAAAACCTTCGTTCCATGTTGTCAGCATTAGGTCAGCTTTTTGTCTCACTGAAGGCATTTCCAGCTGTACTAAACAGGAAAATACGACAAATACAGAGAGTCAAAATGAAAACCCGCAAAGCGAAACATCACAAACAAAAATAACGCCGACGAAGAAAACAATGCCGTCCTTACAACGCCAGAAGATCAAACAACAAAGACAATCAAGAAACCGAACGTCGATCAAAACATTCAGCCGCTGCCGTTTCCACGAGACGACGAAAGAACAGATACGACACCTATAAATGATGACGAACTCCCGTTACTTCAAAGAATCAACGAAGAGAACACTCCACTCAAGGAAATCAAGCCGACAACACTAGAACACTTGCTTTTCTGCCCCTCTTACATTTTTAAGTGTTGCATTTTGTTTCTACAGCAACACACCTAAAAACACTATACTCGCAACACATGCAAGATGGAAATAAAGGGGCACTTGGTACGCTCGTAGGTGGTGCACAAAGATAACGCTTCACAGTATAAACCAAGGTGGGAAGTTTTGGTTTTTTTTTTCCCCCACCAGTCCAGAAACGGTTGTGAGGTAACCACTATTCGTATTCGGCCCGACCGCAACTATTCGGCCGAAAACCGAATAGTTATTGGGTCCACTATTCGGCCCCGAAGCGAATACGAAGCGAATATTCGGTACACCCCTACTAGATACACAATACGCCAGCAGATGTGGAAAAAGGGATGTTTGAACATTGTTTTGTAATTTACTGCTAGCTAACGATACCTGTAGAGAAGTGTAGAGAATTTAATGTAAATCTGTTCTTATGTTTTGTGGATTATTCAAAAGCATTTGACTGTGTACAACATCAGAAGCTTTGGGAAATCATGAGGAATATGGGCTTTCCATCACATATAGTGCGGCTCATTAAAATGCTCTATCAAGACCAACAAGCAGCAGTCAGAATAGATGGAGAGACATCAGACTGGTTTGGCATCAAGCAAGGAGTCCGTCAGGGATGTGTGCTGTCACTGTATTTGTTCAACCTGTACGCCGAAAATATAATGAGAAATGTAAGAGATGATATAAACAAGGAACAATATGATGCCCTAAACATCGGTGGTCATGAAATACCAGAAATTCGTTATGCTGATGATACAGTATTACTATCAACATCACAAAATGGTTTAGAAAACTTTTAACCTCACTCCAAAGAAATAGTGAAAATCATAACTTATTTCTTAACATAGCAAAAACAAAGATAATGCATACAAACAAAACTGCCATGGAGAAGGAAATATATGTTAATGAGGAAAGATTGGAAGTGGTGGAAAATTTCGAATATCTTGGGTCACTGGTTACCAACAATGGTGACACAATGAAAGAAATTAAACGGCGACTATCAATTGCTCTTCAAAGACTAAAACAACTGAATAAATTATGGAATTGTACAGATAGAATTACAAAGGTCAGATTTTTAAGAGCATGCATCTTTCCCATTGCAACATACGCCTGTGAGACCTCGACACTTACTAAACAAACGGAACAGCGCATAAATGCATTTGAATATAAATGTTACAGACAGGTTCTAAGAATATCTTGGGTGAAGAAAAGAACAAATGCATCCATACTTCAAGAGCTGAATATTGAAGAGGGTTGGCTAGTAAAGACAATAAAACAAAGAAAATTGAAATATTTTGGTCACTTGAAACGTCATGGAAGTCTAGAGAGAACAATAATGGAGGGGTATATGCCTGGGAAGAGAGGAAGAGGAAGGCCAAGGAGAAGATCGGTGCAGGATGTGGCAGATGATCTCCAGATGGGTGTATCAGACGCAGGACATCTTGCTCAGGATAGGAAGGTTTTCCGGAGGGTTGTTATGGCAGCGAGGTTCCGCGAGGAACATGCTACTGAATGAATGAATGAACGATACCTGCTCCTTTCGCTTTAGTATTCGATTTCATTAAAACCCTAATTAGTTGCCTTTTACGATACGCTTGTTAAAGGACAATAGACAGGGACACGTTGAAATGATTCCCGCTGTGTTGTTGTTGTTTTTAAACCCCACCAGGACCGTACAACGAGCAACCAAAGTGCCACCATTCGGACGAGGATCACCCGGGCACAAGTCCCATAAACCCTGCTCAACCCATAGGTTTAGTTATATTAGGGCCGCCGACAACTGCCCGAGTGGGGCTTTAAAATAACGAAAAATGTCGCCCCATCCGGGGACGTAGGATTTGTTGATCCCCAATATTAACATGCATCACAAGAAGAGTTCAGAACCACTAAACACAGCAAGAGTTCATTTACCGTTTTTACTCTAATAAGAGCGCTAATGATTGCCGAGTTAGGGCATCCAGATAAAAGTACGAGTGCTAATGGCCGAGAACTTTGACCCGAGAAGAAAGCTGATTCAGCAAGAGATGTGTGTACTTTAAGGATGTAATGAAAATGTGACACTAATGTTAATGTATCTAGGCACTGATGACATAGTGGGGTTTAAACAAAAAGTTTTTTGCCTCCAAATGAAAACGTAATTGTGGGAATATGGGCTAGGGGAGCGAGATGGTGCGAAGGAAACTTGAAGTTTACTGTATTTGGTGTGTGTGTGTGTGTGTGTGTGTGTGTGTATTTGTGTGTGTTGTGTGTGTGTGTGTGTATATGGGGAGGGGGGATCAGTGCGTATCTGTCGGGGAGAGAGAGAGAGAGAGAGAGAGAGAGAGAGAGAGAGAGAGAGAGAGAGAGAGAGAGAGAGAGAAGTTGGGTCGGCGATGGGGGGTGGGGGGGGGGCGGGGGGTTGAGTGAGAAAGAGAGAAAGGGAAAACGTCACAACTAGAGACGTCGATATTTTCTAGTTTGAATGTGTTACTTAAGGTGAGAAGATGTGTGTGAAGAATAATAAGAAGGAGAAAAAAAGTAAAAGAAAAAAGGGAAGGAGAAGAATATGAAGATGATGATGATGATGAAGAAGAAGAAGAAGAGGAAGAAGAAGAAGAAGAAGAAGAAGAAGAAGAAGAAGAAGAAGAAGAAGAAGAGGAATAACAAGAAGAAAAGAAAAAAAAAAGAAGTTTTTTTGCACATGTATGTGTGAACACCTGAGACCTAGCTTTATGTGCGTAATTCACTGCCAGTGAACATCTACAGTCCGTTTCCTTATATACAAATGTTTAAAGACCAAAACATCCACTTCCCCAAACCCTACTTAATACCAATTGGTTGGTCGAGTGAAGCACGAAGCTCTTTAACTCCATCAACGACCCCTTTTGATGCCAGGTGCCATTCAACGCAGGGGCTTCTCTATTGCTCCACCCCATCTTAATCCATTGCAGTAGGTAAGCAAAGAAACAGTCACAGATTTTTTCCAGACCTACAGGCATATTGGACATTTAGGCCTAGACCTAAATCTTATAGACCAATCGGCACTTGGATGGTGATATAGTCAACATCTTGCCGGCCGCCTTTACTTCACAGGACTGTACCTGGACGTCACCAAGACTGGGTCGACTTGGCAGCCTTGCTCATTTTTGAAAACAGTCCAGCCCACCAGGACCTGGCCCTACGACTTACCGACCTACCATAGCCGCTGCCCTTACAATAGTTACCTTAATGTAAATAGTGTGATCTCCCTAACACGTACACGCACAAATATACACACCGCCAACCACACTAACCAACTCTCCCGTGATGAGGTTGTCGAAATAAGAAACCTTTAACAGAACGCACACACCTGATTGAAGAAATGCGTAGACTTTTGGCATCTAACAAGTGATGACCTACATTTGTATACCTTAAATTCTCCCTCCTGTATATGACTACAGAAACTACTCTTGTGTGTGTGGTTCTCTCTAGAACATAGCACGTCGTGAAAATAGCATAGGGGAGTAGTGTGTATGTATGAGTGTGTATCAATGTGTGAATGTTGGTGTGTGAAAATGTGTATGTGTGTATCACACTAATAATCTTTTAATGTGAATGCAGTGTAGCAAATAGTATAGACTTGATATGTTTGATCAGCGGCGTAACTAGCATTATCAAGAAGGTGGGTGAGTAGAGTGTGTTGGATTAGTAAGGTTAGGTTATCAGTTGTGGTTAGCATGTCGAGCTAGCTCAGGTAGTTAAACCGGCAGCGCGGAGACCGGGTGACGAAATCCCCGTGGTCCGAGTTAACGCTCGCAGGTAGGCAGAAAACCCACAAAGTACTGAGCCAAAGGGTTTACAATACAGGGTTTTTGAAAATAAAAAATAAAAAATCGGTTGTGCTTTTAACTTCACCGCAAACGAGTCACCCCGTTTTTGCCCCGTTTCTGTGCCATTAAAAACCGCACAAAACGTCTATCACTGACTCGTGTAAAGAGTTGAACAGACAGCAGCCCTTCAAAATCCAGCAGTCTGCACGCGTATTAAATGCATAATTCAGCCACCAGAGGAGCCAACACCAGCAGTCTGTCACTAAAATTGCGTTTAATTGTCGAGGGAGAAGCAGTCATTACAAACCAGCAGATAATGCATACTACCAGTTCTCTGGCAACCACTCATCCGCTATTTGTGAGAAAGGGTACTTCTGAATTCGAGCATAATTCACCGTGAATGTTTGAATTCCAAATCGTTCGGGTTCAAAGGCAATATTTCTCACTGAATATAAGTAGTAAAAATATAGAATGTTTCTTGTGTAAATGAAAGTCGCATCAGTGATTACAGCCTTGCACGTTTCGTCACTGATTTAGTAAACAAAGAAAATGGTAGCCACATTAATGTTTTGTAAACGCCTTCGCCGGCTGAAGGTCCGTGAGTGATTGTTTTTCCTTCTTCGTCCGTTTCCAAACATGACCTTGGCTCCCAGGTCGATTAGGCCTTGAGTAGGTACCTATTGCAGTCCTAGGAAGTAAAGGCGGCCGGCGTGATGTTAACCACGTTATCTAATAAGTGCCAATGGTCTATGAAATATAGCTCTAGCTGAGTACGGCCTATAAAGTCGGGAGATGTGAACCAGCGTCATTGCACACGGTTATAAACCATAACTGCTCTGCCACCAGTACAGACAGCTGATAAGAAACTTTCCGCTTGTGTCGCCGTCCGAACGAAACTCCGTAGCTACAGCAAAGTTCCTCCATTTACACCAGAGTGTTAACTCTGGTACCCATTTCCTAGAGGCTGGGTGAACCCCGGGAAACGCCCGGTTTCGAACACCTATAGTGGGATGTAGCGAGTCGCAGTTGGATTTGAAAGCTAGTTTCCTGTCCACAGCGCTACGCCTAAAGGCATGGAAAAGGGTCCTTTATTGTTGTTTGTGAACTTCTTCGTCTGCAATACAACAAGGTAGAAGTACGCTGATATAAAGTATAGGCAACTAATGTTAACACAAAGCGGCCCTCTAATCCTTTGTTAACCTCCCATTATGCTACGCCACTGGTAAATCCTACCCGTGTACAAGAATGACATCTGAGGTTGGCCTCTTGTTGAATTCCCTGGCGAAATTGTGTTAATGGTTCACGGCCTCGGCTAGGCGTAATGACTCTTGACTTCATAGTCAGCTCTCTCTCTCTCTCTCTCTCTCTCTGTCTCTGTCTCTGTCTGTCTGTCTGTCTGTCTGTCTCTCTCTCTCTCTCTCTCTCTCTCTCTCTCTCTCTCTCTCTATCTCTCTCTCTGTCTCAAATCCAGGTACTGTAACACTTGTATAGACAATACAAACATATGAAAAAGCAATGAAAGAATTATCAGCAGGTTAAACATTTCAGGTACTAATCCGCATTGTGCCAGATGTTTTTCTTTCATACGGATGGAGCCAGGAGTACCAGGTAAAGTCCTGGGAACTCCTCTTCTTGGCGATCACCAGCAGTAAACTCCGGTGGAATGCTCTAGTAGTAGTTCATCCACTTCGGGGCTTACAAATCAGATTCCAGAACTCGGCTTCTAATTTTTTTTTTTTTGGCCTGCACATCCGTTTTACAGATCTGGCTCCTTCAAAATCAGACTGATTGGTTCCTCGCCTCTCACGCAGATGTACTCCAACTTCGGAGGAAACAGCCCTAATTTGTCGACTTATGCGATATGATTGTGTGGGTTGGGGGCGGGGGGGGGGGGGGGTTTAAGGGGGACATTGTAAAAAGTAAACAAAAAAAAGTAAACATCCCTTTTCACGCCTTCAGGCGTATCGAGCATATGGGAAGAGTACCCATATTTTTTACAGACCAATCGGCACTAGATGGGTAATGTGGTCAGCATTACACCGGTCGTATTTACTTCCCCAGGACAGCCATCCTGGTACCCATTTAAGGCTGGGTCGACCTGCGACGCCCCATTCCATGATAAAAATCCACGCAGCCGGCAGTGAGTTTCGATTGCGTTACGTTGGAATTACGAGTCAGACCCGCAAGGCCTAAGCCACGGACGCCGCTCGGGGGGAGGGGGAGTAGGTTTGTTCACCCCCAAATTCTGCCCCGGAATCAACACAGGGATCCTGGGAATCAAAGGCGCCAGGCATGATGTTGACCACATCATCACATCACCCCCCCCCCCCATACACAAATTATGGGATGGAGGTGGATGGGAGGGGGAAGGTTCAGCACTCCGTAATTTTTAAGGGGGCTAAGATACCCGAGTGTGACGAGCTGGTCTGGACAGCTGTTTCTGTCCTTTTAAAGATTGCTTTGTTTAGATAATATTATTACCAAAGTTCTAAACATTTTCCTATTGCTTTTAATTAGCATAATAACACTGGATTAATTGAGAAATTTCTTACCTCTTTCTTAATGCTTCATTGGAGCAAAATTATAATTAAATTATAATAAAGTTAAAAAGTGAATGAGATGAGAGTAGTGCAAGGGGAACTGAAGAGTAACTTCCCCCTTGGTAGGACTCTCGACTTCCATTTTCATTCCAGGCTCGGTTGGGGGAGTCAAGATTTTGTTCTCCCCAATTGACACAGTTCAGTTAGTTCTGTTGTCTTGTTGCCTGAGTTTGAATTCCCTACCAGGGGTGAGTTTATAATAATTAGTGTAATTTGAGCTATTGATATTATTCCTCTGAATTAATTTTATCTGCTGAATTATGAAATTTGATGCCCCACAAGACTTAAAAACTATGATAAATTTCTTTATCCTCACTAACCACGTTTATGATCTAGTATGTACATGTATGCAAACATATGATCTATTTGATGATTTAATTAATGTTTATTTGCTACTAGAAACGTGCATTGGTATTTTCAATTATTATACTTATATTAATTAAGTGATGATTATGTCCTCATGTGAAATCTCGGCCAGTTCCGGTTTCCAGCATGGTGGGACAATTAAAAAGGAATGAAGTGTATATTTATTATACCTAATCCCTTCTAAGTTATATTTTTACCTCATGGTGATATTAGCTTAATAAATCACTGTCTTGCTTTAATTTAGATTTAGTCCGATAATTCTGACTAGTTTAGGAGCTTGGAAAGTGAATAACACAGTGAGGCTGAATTTAATATTCACACTGTCAGAAAAGAAGAAGAAAGATGTATGGCCCATGCTTGTAATTATTATTGTTGTAGATATATTTCCCTATTACTAGGAATACATTTCAGTTCTACAGCAGGTGGCCTTACAAATGTATAATT
>CAJHNH020004891.1:0-30000 GCA_905116865.2 Candidula unifasciata
AAAGAACTTGTTAAAAATGGGGAAAATTTGGTTTTTAAATAAAATTTTTATTTTCTACAACCCAAATACCCTGCTTACATGTAGATAGTATTTAAAATTTTTAAACCCCTTCCCTCTACTTGTTTTTTTTTTTTAGGGGTCGGCTCCCCGTATATACCTGGCAATTTTACCCTCTGTGAAATTTTTTAGAAGTTGAGCCGCGCTAAATTTAACAGCCGGTTAATAGCACCCTGGATGAAACCCGGTTTATCTTCAGAAGACAGCAAAAAATTTCCCCAATTGGGGATGTTGTGTTGTCTTGTAGTATTTCGTTTTCCCCTTTTCCCAAAGGCCCCTTGGGTATTAGGCCCTTTTGGGAAATATATTTTCCGGGTAAACCCGGGTTTGTGTGGGGAAAACCGGGCGGGCGATTACTTGATGGTAAATTGAGTATGCCTTTTTAATTTTTTGGGGACCCTTTGGGGAACGTTTGGACAGTGCGGGGGCCCACAAATGGGATCTTATGGTTTTAAAAAATAGCGCGGAGTGTTTAAACCAAAGGGAGATCCCCGGTCGACGATCAACAAAAAAGGGAAAAGGGAATGCTGTACAATTAGCCTTTACTCCAAAAATCCAAATTTGGGAAAACTTTTTCGTTTGGGCTGCTGAATAGTGAGGGGGCCCCCTTAGGAGGCCCCCCGACTGCTAGGATGCGTTTTTTAAAAATTTCCCATTAAACCTTTTCTTTGAGTGAAAATTATCAAAACCGGGCAGGGGGGACATCCCCGCTGAAACCCCCGTGTTCCCAAATTTAAAATTTTTTTACATCCAATTTGATTTTTTTCCCGGGCATTTAAAAGGGGTTTTTTTTTGGACTTTTTAGATGGTAATTTTTATTAGATCTTTTTCTTTTTTCGAAAAATTTAAAAAATCTAACCTAAGAAACAGGTTTGAAATTTTCGACTTCTTAAGCTTCTTGACAATAAAATTCGCCCTTTAAAAGGAGTAGGAAAAGGTTTGTCCCACTTATCAGCCCCCGATTGAATACTACCAGAGTCATTTTGGATCTGAAGCTGAAACTTCATCATCCATAGTAAGTTTATCATGTGGATCTTGTAAGACAGGACTTCAATTTAAAACCAAAAAACGACAGGATAATATAGGATAGTCTTTTCAAGTGATATGTAATTTGGGATCTTTCCATGTGGAGTTTTTTTATAGGATGTTATTACAAGCAAGTTTAGATGTCTTTAGATATTTTTTGACTCCGTTTTGGATGTTTTTTGGCAAAGAGAAGTGGCAACCTTGGCTACAACATGTTCTCACAGACAGAATTGATCTATTCTTGGTTGTCCACATGCACCCTAAGAGCTTTGACTACACCTAACTTATCATGCATCAATTCATCACCCATTGATGTAACACCTGCCGGTCAACACAGTTATGTGATACAGACACCAGGACAGTAAACAAGCAGAAAGCTGAATTTAAACCTTTGAGATTTAAATATACATAAGGATTGGTTGTGTTTTAAAGAAACAAGAAACAGTCGAATCCAGTGGTTCTAAGGGGATTGGAGGAGTGAGAATCGAGTTAAACAAGTAATAAATAAAATGAGATAGATGAAATATTTTAACCACATTAAAATATGCGGCTTTGTTAATTTCTTCCTATGGTTGGATCCCTGATTTACACCGACTAATAAGTTCATATGCTAAAATTGGCCTGTTATTTTTTAGTTCCTCTTTAGTTCCATTGAGTTATGGTGTTGATTCTCTCCTTCCGGTCAAAATGGACGCTAGGCAGGGGCACTGTTTGGAGCCGGGGCAATTTTTTTGCTTCTGCCGGACGGTGGCCGATGCATTTTTGCTCCATTTGTAGACTGGATATAGTTTCGTCGTCCAGCTTCTGAGCTGAATACATGACATGAGACTGTGAGCTGCGGATTTCATTTGGAATGTTTTTTCGACATTGACCAACGTGTTGTTGTGAATTGTAGATTCAGAAAATTGCCCGATGCCTGTCGTCGCAATGTTGGTGGTGCCTGTATGTGATTAAAATTGTTCGCGTAGGCAACTGCTGATCTGTTGGTGACTTCTGCTACTATCAATGATGAACTGCATTTCTAGTGTCGGTCTGTTTGCGTTAGCACTTCGGATGGCTAACGTATGCTGTAATGCGTGTGTATGCTAGATATGCTGAGACAGCAGTCTGTCAATCTTTCCACAAGGAACTGTGATAAACATTCTGTGGTTTTCGTTGGCAGAGCAGCGGAGCAAAGATGGGGTGACCCGTTTGCTATGAAGCTGAAACTAAGACTACCAGTCATCTTTCTGCTGGTTCATTTCCAAACACGCCTGCATGACCCGGAGAAAAGATACCACCGACCATGAGAACCGGGGACCTCTGAAGGGATGCTTACCCCAGTGCACGTGGAATGCCTTTCGCCCACCTTATTAAGAATGATTTGTGACTGTTAAAATCACATATGCAGCTGGTTCTCAATTCAGCAAAAGTCGGCTGCCTCCGCCTCAGTTCTGTAAGCAAATGTTCGGGTATCATTTCCTAGATGTTATTGTACTAAGCAACATCCATTCACTTTAGCAATGAATCCTTACCCCACCCCACCCCACCCAACTCCAGGTCCACTTTTTCTGCACAGACAATCATGTCACCTGGGTAGGTGTTGTCATGAATATCTGAAAGAACTGTCGAATTTCCGATTCTGCAGTCTGCACTGCCCACCAATGCGGTTTAAAGAAACTACACAAGTAGGATTTTTGCTCTCAAAATTTGGCCAACCCCTCTCCTCGCCTTATATTTTCAAACTTACATATGTGCCGTCCAAATCGTTTAGTTGGGGTCCCATAGATGTATCCAGGACTTCATAAAGGAAAAGCGTCTTTGTCTGCGGCTACTCTGGGGTTATCACCCGCACTTTCAGCTTATCTGCAGTAGTCGGCAGGGCAAGGAGGTATCGCGTGCATTCACTTAGCAATGACAAACTACTGAACGTAAAATTCGCCTAGAAAAACTACAACAGCTCAATAAAATGCAGCGGTTGGTTCTGCAACGTCCTGTAAAGAATACGCTACTAACTTTCTTTTAAAACTTAGCAGCAAATCATGAAAGAGTCTGGACAGCCTGCTGATGTACAGCAACACCAGTGAAAATCAGTAACCACAGCAAGAAGGTGCCCAAGAAGATGGCTTGGTGATATTAAAAACGTTGTACTATCACATTCAAACTGCCTTCTGCAAAACTTGCCAATAAACCATAAGAGTCATGATAATGGAGGGGTATATGCCTGGGAAGACAGGAAGAGGAAGGCCAAAGAGAAGATGGGTGCAGGATGTGGCGGATGATCACCAGATGGGTGTATCGGATGCGGGACATCTTGCTTGTGATCAAGAAGTTCTGGAGGGTTATGGGAGCAAGGTTCTGCAAAGGACATGCTACTGACTGACTTCCACACTAATGACAAAAGCGGGTGCCTCCCGTCGACCACTGGAACACCAACCACGACGTTGCTAGACGGAAAAGAATAAGAAGATGTTGATGATGACGATGATGATGATGATGATGTTGGTGATCATGATGACCATTATGATGATAAAAAACGACACTTTCAAACCAACATCTTTAGCGTTTGGGGACTCATATATTTGGAGGGTGGGAGGGGGGGGGGGGGGATAGAAGAAAGTAACAAACTGAAATTTAGCTGACATTTCTACTCACAATCAAATAATTGCATTGATGATTTCGAAACACTCACATCAATCACTTCAGGAAAAAAATCAGCCTTCTACGATTTTAACAGGAAAAAAAAAAGAAGAAGAGGAGGAAAAGAAAGCAGGTGAAAAGGAAGTGCAAACAATCAATTGCTTGAGAAAATAAAATGATGCATGCACGCCCACTTTAACAAATTAGATTCCAGGTCTTCTCTTTTGTTGGCGCTGCGGGTTTCTTGTCAATCAATTTGTCGATACCTGTGATTGCTCCTTGCCAGATCACCGTGGGAAAGTTGCATCCAATTGAAAGACTAAATAATCGATTTCTGTCAATAATTAATGTTTCCGAACCGTAAACGTCACACTTGTGTTACAGAAGCAAACAGGATAACGGGCACACACACACACACACACATATACACACACGCGACGGTTGGAAAAGGGGGAGGAAGGAGAAGAGAATCATTCTGAGGAAACAAATAAGAAATCTATCGACAACCGAAGCGGTAACAGAATAATGAAAAAGAAATCTTCAAAAGGAACATTACCAAGGAAATGGAAATCCTTGGCAAATTATAGCGAAACAATAATTCATTAGTATTAATTCATTTTCTTCCACATGCCGAACATGCAACAAATAATCACTATATATATAGATATTGTTGGAAGCTGATAGATTTCACAAACTGGAGTCAACCAGCACGACATGAGGCTTGCGAGTTCACTAGGTTAGAAAGTTTTCAAGTGACGGAATGTGAGAAAGTTGTCAAATGACGGAATGTGAGTCAGTTGTCAAGTGACGAAATGGGAGAAAGTTGACAAGTGACGAAATGTGAAAAAGTTGTCATGTGACGAAATATTAGAAAATTCTCGTGCGACAGAATGTGAGAAAGTTCTCATGTGACGGAATGTGAGCAAGTTCTCATGTGACAGAATGTGAGAAAATTGTCAAGTGAAGAAATGTGAGAAAGTTCTCATGTCACAGAATGTGAAAAAGTTGTCAAGTGACGAAATGTGAGCAATATTCTGTACAGGGCCTTAAATACTGATAGTTAAACTTTAAGGCAGTATGAACAAAAGTAGTGCGTCAGGGATGTGTGATTCCACCAAACCTTTTCAACCAGTATTCAGAAAATACTTGTAAACAATTGGGAAAATTGTCAAGCCTAAATATCAGTTGTGGAAGGTCTTAGGTTGGAGTACGCGTTCTGGTAGGCTTGTTATATTTGTCCTCGGCTCTCAGGTCGACCTAACCTAAAATGAGTACTAGGAAATGATCTAAGAATCAAAGACGGTCAGAATGGTACTAACCACATTGCCTAAAGAACAATGATGCGAAATGGCAGAGACAACAAAAACGTGTGAGCGTAGTATCATATTCCCATGCGACATGCGCAGAAATGGTCTTCAACCAATTTTCCAACGTGTGCGCATTAAAAAACTGACGTATTGAACTCATGCTTACATGCATACCTGTCGTCCCCTCGTGGGATACAATTTTTTGTTATTTGAAGCCCCACCCTGGCTTTTGCCGAAGATCCTGGACACAGCCGGGTTATGAATGTGGCCATAACGGCTGAAAGGGGTTTCTGGGACCTCTCCACGGGTGATCCTCATCCGCGTTGTGGCGCATTGTGTCACTGGGTATTTATCGCTTTTGTGATGTCCTGGCGGAGTACAACAAGCAAAGCAACCAAGAACTCACGCTTAGTCACCTATATTTATTTCACGAAAAGACATAAAAACAAACGAACAGTAGAACTAGTTAGCATCATGTTAATACAGTCATACACATCAAAAAAGACAATTGGACGTTGCGGTCAGAGAGCCGGCATCAGCATATGGCATAAATATACAATGTTACAGTTACAAACAATATAAAATTTTTTCTTAAATCACATGAAAGAGACCACTCCAAGAAAAATTCACCTGTATGTCTGGCCATTTGAAGCTCTGGGACAAGACACGTGTAAACACAGAAAAGGGGTACTAGCAAGAAATTAAAGGTGGGGAAGGAGAGGACAGTAACTTACCTATGCCGAAAACGACAATACCATGTACCTATTTAGCATTAAAAAAACATCTTCACATGAAACAAAATGTAGGTTTTGATAGAATTTCACGAAGCCCTAGTTGCGTGATCATTTAGGGATTACAAGTGAAAACAGGTAAAAATTTTAAACAGTGTGTTGATATATATATATATATATTTTAAACAGTATATATATATATATATATATATATATATATATATAATATATATATATATACATATATATATATATATATATATATATATATATATATATGTGTGTGTGTGTGTGTGTGTGTATCATCATCGTCATCATCATCATCATCATCATCATCATCAACATCATCATCCTCATCTAAATGGGCCCTGCCAACTGGCGTAGGCTCTCATGCGTCTCCACAGATCACGATCCCTGGTTGCCTGGAACAGCTCTTTTGATGATATCCCTCCATGCCATCGTTCTAGCCCCTCCAGCATCATCTCTGTTGGTCTCCCTCTACCCCTTTTACCACTGACCTTTCCAGTTGTCACGATGTTCTCCAATATCTCTCTGCTCATTATGTGGCCAAAGAACAGTGTTTGTCTCTTTCTTATTGTTCATTAGCCTCTTTCAAGCAATCGTTTTAGTTACTCTGGCCATCCAAGATATTCGTAACATTCGTCGCATAAACCACATCTCTGTTGCTTCCAAATTCTTCCTAATTTGTTCACTGACATTCAAAGATTTGCGGCCACATAGAAGAACAGGTTTCATGTTACATTTTAGCACCCTCTTTCTGACATTAAATGAGAGCGATTTATTGCATAAGATATTTTTTATTTTCTCAAATGCAGCTTTTGCTTGACCTTTTTTGCTTTTAATCTCCGTCACACGTTTTCCATCTGATGAAATGATTGTTTCCAGATATTTGAATTTATTAACTTGATTAGGTCTTTTTTCTTCAATTGAGATATCACAAGGTGGAATTATTTTCTTCTTTGATGTAACCATTACTTCCGTGTTTTTAATATTCAGTGAAAGTCCTTTCCTAGCACTCTCCATTCCCACAATATCCAGCAGTTGTTGTAAATCAGTTGCATTTTCTGCTATCAAAACTGTATCGCCTGCATAACGCAAATTGTTTATATTGTATCCTCCAACTCTTACTCCTTCTTATATATATATATATATATATATATATATATATGTTCTGACGGTCTCTCTTAGTCTTCCCCCATTTTCTTTTCCGTTCCGGGGTCCATATGAGGGCTTGATTGTGGAGTCTAGTCTTATCTATTATGAGTGTATGGTTGATTTAATTCCAGCGGCGCTTTTTTAAAATAAAATTTGATATATTAACTTGCTTGGCCACTTGTCTTATTTGCGTACTGGATCGGAAATCTGTCTTGTGATTTGGTCTTCTTGTAGGCATGTCTTCTAAAATGTCTAATCTTTTTATCTTGAGCTACCGTTGCTTTCCAACTCTCGCCTCGTGTATACACTTCCTAACGTTTGTTGGAGTGCCTATAATGTGTGTGAAGAAATATATGCTTTTATATTTTAGAGTCACTGACTCAAATGCGTTTACAGAAGCCTAAACTTTGAGTTTCATTTGTAGTGCATTAAATGCCCTTGTGTTTACCTGTGTTTGTATACGCTATTAGGACTGTTTTCATTGCTACTATAAAGGGCTGCGTGGTCTCAATGCATGTTGTCCTCCTCGAGTGCTAAAAGTTCCGTGTTCAATCCCCGGTAAAGGCTGGGATTTTTTCACGTGGACTTGGACTTTTAGTAATTTTCCCCTGGTGTCTGGGTAGTGAGATCGGACGCCCGTGTGCATTGTTGCGCACGAAAAAAATCCACTGCCAGTTGGAAATCGGAAAGAATAGCCTAACGGCGCTGCCTGGGCAAAATTACCAGTTTAAAATCTATCTAAAGTATATCAGGATCCTCGCCAGTGCTACAGAGCCTGTACGTTGTGCTGAGCTCCTTCATACTCAGACTTGACTTATAAGAAGAACGAAGAACTTATGGGTTACATCAGGGCGACAAAACTATATCCTTTCAGTCTACAAATGGAGGAAAATGCAACAGCCACCGTCTGTCAGGAGCAAAACATCTGCCACAACTAAAAACTGTGACCATGCCTATCGTCCATTTTGACCAAAAGTCCACAAAGCTACATTTGAAATACATACTGGGACTGTCTATGGCACATATATAGAAAGCCTATATTTGCTCTGTTGACGCATTCCGGAAATGTGCAAATAGAAAGCTGCGTGTGTGAATCATTCGAGACTGTCTAGAATACGTATCCAAAAGTAAAACTAAAGGACCCTTTTCCCACGTCTTCAGGAGTATTGGGCATATAGGGCTAGACCTACATTTTATAGACCAGTCGGTACTTGGTGGTGACGGCATCAACCTCACATCGGACGCTTTCACATCCCAGGACCTGTCGACTTAGGAAACCATGTGGGTTTTTTTTTTTTAATGCAATACGTACATAAAATAGGAGACTTAATTTCACATCCAACTGCAACTCGCTGCAGCCCAAGGTTGGTGTTCGAAACCGGATGGTTCCCGGGGTTCACCCAACCTCTAGGAAATGGGTACCAGAGTTAACACTCTGGGGTAAATATAGGAACGTCGCTGTAGCTACACAGTTTCGTGGGAACGGCGACACAGGCGGACAGTTTCTTATCAGCTGTCCGTACTGGTGGCAGAGCACTTATGGTTGATAACCGCGTGCAATGACGCTGGTTCACGTCTCCCGACTTGACCTTTTACCCTTATACTTTATCACAAGTACTTGTAGTTTTGTATTATTTTGGTCTCTGCCTGTGTAAAACATGTTCCTCCCCAACTGGGGATCGTAACGAAGGCCTCCTTTACTTCTTAGAAAATTTGCTAAATTTCCTGTCGCCCAATTTGGGTGTGATAATTATGTAAGCTAAGGTTATTATTTTTTAAAAAAAATACGTTTTGGTGCAGATTTGAACGCAACATTTTCGGTCCAGCAGACAAGCTTCTATTCAGTGTTCTATCGCTGCTGCCAGATTCTAACATCTGCCTGAGAGGCGAGGGGCGAATAGTCTTGTGTACAAATAACAGAGATCTGTAAAACGGATGTGCACGCACAACTCAAATTCTGGAACAAGTTGAAAGTTCAGAAGTGGACGAACAACCAGAACTTTCCGCCGGAGTTTACAGCCGGTGAACGCGAAAAAAAAAAGAGGATGAATCGCCACAATACACACACACAAACACACACACACAAATGTAATCTTAAAATCACCGATGTTTGAAACAGAAGTAAAAACATAGCCATTAATATATTAACGTTAACTGTGTAAGTCGCGGCCATTAGCCAGAAGCCAGGACAATGCAGAAGGAAGTATCAAATTTGAGATACCCAAGGAAAGGACAGATGGAACTCACAATCATCGAGATGAGCTGAAAAACAAATTGTCTTCCTTTTTATAAGCTTTTATAAAGCTCGGTTTTTGTGTATTTGTCTGGTAAAATAATTTTGGCCCTCGATTTTTTCTTCACTCTCACTTTGACTTCCTGACATCCTGTTTTATTTTTACTGATTTGTGTGTAGTGTTGTTTTTTCTTTTACTCTGCAATTACCATCTATTAAATCTTGCTGTGCTGTGGGCTTGTTGAATCATCTACTTTTACCAGGTTGTAGCAAGGTGTAGTTTTATATATTGGCTTTGGGCTTCTCGGGTGGTTTGAATGATTAATTTGTTAATCTTTTTGAGTGAAGCAGTTGCAGCGTCCCTATATCTCTTTCTTGGTCTTGCTCTCCGTTTCTTCATATATGTTCGCCTGCAGGTATCATACACGTTTGGTCTGGTGAGATTGTTACTGCATGACCAAACTACTCCATTCTGTGAATAAAATCCAGACAATGTCTTTCCCAGCCATTTCTAATTCTGGTATTTATGATCATGTCCGTATTTGTGTTGCTGGTAACCCTTTAAGGAGAATGTATTTTAAAGGTTGTTATTTTCTGTTCTGGGAGCCGCCGTGGTGCCGCCTGGGGATCTGAAGACCGCAGGTTCAAATTTGAAAGAAGCCGGACTCTTTTTCCATAAATGGCTTTGGCTCCCAGATCAACCCAGCCTTACACGGGTACCACGAAAATCTAGGAGGTAAAGGCTGCCGGCCTGCTAATTAATATATTTTGTGGAGTTTTGGGGAGGGATCTAAAAAAATGAATCATAGCGCTGTGGTTTAGAAGCAGTGAATGTGATCAACAATGTTATTTTCTTCCAGCAATACAGTTCCATGTCCGTAGTGGACACTTATTTGTGGAAAAGAAGGGATTAGGGATGAGTCGCCACAATACGCCCCCCCCCCCCCATGTGTATAGTCACCGATGTTTAAAAAAGAACTGGTAAGTACAACAATCACCCTTAAGCTGTTGACTTAATCTGTGTAAGTCGCAGCCATTATTGTGAGTAAGGGTAAAGGTAAAGTCGGGAGATGTGAACCAGCGTCACTGCACACAGTTATAAACCATAAGTGCTCTGCCACCAGAAGGGACAGCTGATAAAAAACTGTCCGCCTGTGTTGCCGTCCGCACGCAACTCTGTAGCTACAGCGACGTTCCTCCATTTACCCCAGAGAGTGACTCTGGTACCCATTTCCTAGAGGCTGAGTGGACCTCGGGAACCCCCCGGTTTCGAAAATCGACCATGACTGCAGCGAGTCGCAGCTGGATAAAAGCGAGCCTCCTATCGTAATGTACAGAAACTTTGGTAAAGTAAAAACGACAGCGGGGTAATATGGACACATCCAATCAAGCACTGCGTATCCTAGGATGGGCGGAGTTTATTGCCCATCCATCACGCTTGCATGCCATATTTAGTAACACGCGAGCAGGGGAGTTGATATATGACGGGAACCACGTGATCAACCTAACACAGACCACATCCATTGAAGACGTCGAGGTCAATGTGTATAAGTAAGTATACACACCAATTTCATGCATGCTTCTATCTAGTCACCATCTCCTTGTGAGATGCAGTTTTTCGTTATTTGAAGCCCTACTCTGGCTCTTGCCAGGGGCCGCAGTATAGCCCGGCCATAAATATGGTTTGCAGGCTGAACGCGGTTTCTGGGACCTCTCCACGGGTGATCCTCATCCACATGGTAGCACTTTGTGCCATCGGGTGTTTATCGCTTGTGTGATGTCATGGTGGGGTAAAAAAAGATAGATAGAATTCCATGCAGGGGCGCGGAGGTGAAGAAATCAGTGGGGTGGGGGTGAGGGACGGATGTGACTGGTGGGGGGAAAAGGGGGAGGGGGTGGAGTTTGCAGGGCTAAACGGTATCATCTTCTTTATAAATTTGTGGGCGGGGTGGGGCTCAAGGCAGTGACGTCGAAGTGAAGGAAACATGGCGGTGGGAGGAAAGGGACGCTTGACCACAACACATTTTGTATGAGTGAAGGCGCGCCCGGCTCTCTAGCGTAGTTGGCTAAACCGGATTGCGCTGTGACCGGGTGACGAACTCCTTGTGGTCCGGGTTCACTCCCGGGGGTAGACAGAAAGCCACATTTTCTCCCAGATTTACGGTATTTACAATGGAATCAAGGCCGAAAGGTTACGATATCCATAATACCGAGCCTAAGGGTTAACAACTCATGGCTTCTGGATACTAAAAGGTGCTAAGTTTTAAAAAAAATCATCATTATCATCATCATCATCATAACACATTAATTGTGATAATATATTTGAAATAATGCGTAAAAGAGAACTATATATGGTAAGCGGGCATATTAGACCTCTTACAAACTTTCTAGGTAGGGGAGGGTTGAGCATCTCTCTCTCTCTCTCTCTCTCTCTCTCTCTCTCTCTCTCTCTCTCTCTCTCTCTCTCTCTCTCTCTCTCTCTCTCTCCTCCTACAATCTTCCACAACACCCCTTCCTTCCACGTTCCGGCATCTGTGCCTTAGTGAAACAGCAGGTTTGTTTAACGAGTGCCCAAGACTCAGACACTCCAACTACAATCAGCATTCAAGACAGATGGAACCAGATCAAAGAAACATACAAATCAACTAGCAATAACATATTAGGAACCAGGAAACAACACCAACTACAATCAGCATTCAAGACAGATGGAACCAGATCAAAGAAACATACAAATCAACTAGCAATAACATATTAGGAACCAGGAAAGAACACCAACTACAATCAGCATTCAAGACAGATGGAACCAGATCAAAGAAACATACAAATCAACTAGCAATAACATATTAGGAACCAGGAAAGAACACCAACTACAATCAGCATTCAAGACAGATGGAACCAGATCAAAGAAACATACAAATCAACTAGCAATAACATATTAGGAACCAGGAAAGAACACCAACTACAATCAGCATTCAAGACAGATGGAACCAGATCAAAGAAACATACAAATCAACTAGCAATAACATATTAGGAACCAGGAAAGAACACCAACTACAATCAGCATTCAAGACAGATGGAACCAGATCAAAGAAACATACAAATCAACTAGCAATAACATATTAGGAACCGGGAAAGAACACCAACTACAATCAGCATTCAAGACAGATGGAACCAGATCAAAGAAACATACAAATCAACTAGCAATAACATATAAGGAACCAGGAAAGAACACCAACTACAATCAGCATTCAAGACAGATGGAACCAGATCAAAGAAACATACAAATCAACTAGCAATAACATATTAGGAACCAGGAAAGAACACCAACTACAATCAGCATTCAAGACAGATGGAACCAGATCAAAGAAACATACAAATCAACTAGCAATAACATATTAGGAACCAGGAAAGAACACCAACTACAATCAGCATTCAAGACAGATGGAACCAGATCAAAGAAACATACAAATCAACTAGCAATAACATATAAGGAACCAGGAAAGAACACCAACTACAATCAGCATTCAAGACAGATGGAATCAGATCAAAGAAACATACAAATCAACTAGAAATGACATATTAGGAACCAGGAAAGAACACCAACTACAATCAGCATTCAAGACAGATGGAACCAGATCAAAGAAACATACAAATCAACTAGCAATAACATATTAGGAACCGGGAAAGAACACCAACTACAATCAGCATTCAAGACAGATGGAACCAGATCAAAGAAACATACAAATCAACTAGCAATAACATATTAGGAACCAGGAAACAACACCAACTACAATCAGCATTCAAGACAGATGGAACCAGATCAAAGAAACATACAAATCAACTAGCAATAACATATTAGGAACCAGGAAAGAACACCAACTACAATCAGCATTCAAGACAGATGGAACCAGATCAAAGAAACATACAAATCAACTAGCAATAACATATTAGGAACCAGGAAAGAACACCAACTACAATCAGCATTCAAGACAGATGGAATCAGATCAAAGAAACATACAAATCAACTAGCAATAACATATTAGGAACCAGGAAAGAACACCAACTACAATCAGCATTCAAGACAGATGGAACCAGATCAAAGAAACATACAAATCAACTAGCAATAACATATTAGGAACCAGGAAACAACACCAACTACAATCAGCATTCAAGACAGATGGAACCAGATCAAAGAAACATACAAATCAACTAGCAATAACATATAAGGAACCAGGAAAGAACACCAACTACAATCAGCATTCAAGACAGATGGAATCAGATCAAAGAAACATACAAATCAACTAGCAATAACATATTAGGAACCAGGAAAGAACACCAACTACAATCAGCATTCAAGACAGATGGAACCAGATCAAAGAAACATACAAATCAACTAGCAATAACATATTAGGAACCAGGAAACAACACCAACTACAATCAGCATTCAAGACAGATGGAACCAGATCAAAGAAACATACAAATCAACTAGCAATAACATATCAGGAACCAGGAAACAACACCACAAAGAATGGATAAGTAGTCAAACCATGGACTATATTGCCAAGTGAAAAATAATAAAGAGCCTCATAAATCACACTAAATAAGAACGTCAGAAAGACAAACTAATGGTAGAATGTAGCGAAATAAATAAAATGACAAAGAAAAGTGCCAGAGCTGACAAGAGAAGAGTTATGGAAAATCTTACAGAAACGGCAGAAAATGCTGCTAAAGCACATGATCTACAAACCCTACACAAAATTACCCAGCAAATTTGCGGAAACAGAAACAATTATCACAGCATACCCATCAGAGATAACCAAGGCAGACTGCTCACCACAGAACAAAAACAAGACATGCAGTGGACTAAACACTTCTCCGACTTCTTGAACAGACCTGATCCTGAAAATCCCCCCAGATATTAAACCAGCCTCATAGGACATTAACATTATTACTGAACCACCAAGCAAACAAGAAATCCTTAAAGCTATCCACACTTTAAAGAACAACAAAGCACCAGGCAAAGACGAACTGCCAGCAGAACTTCTCAAAGTAGATCCCAACACAACTGCTAGCATTCTAGAACCATTGTTCAAGGATATTTGGGAAAAAGAAGTGTTGCCTGATGACTGGACTGAAGGAACAATAGTCAAAATCCTCCAAAAAGGAGACTTAACAGACTGCAATAATTGGAGTGGGATTACTCTACTCTCAGTACCAAGCAAAATATTTTGTAAAATCATTATAATGCGGCTTGAAAA
The DNA here is from genome assembly GCA_905116865.2 of Candidula unifasciata. Taxonomy (NCBI): domain Eukaryota; kingdom Metazoa; phylum Mollusca; class Gastropoda; order Stylommatophora; family Geomitridae; genus Candidula; species Candidula unifasciata. The sequence goes on from CAJHNH020004891.1 coordinate 14,408, forward strand.
AGGAGTAGATAAATGCCTACGAGTGGAACAAGCAGGATTCAGAAAGGGCAGAGGAACAACTGAGCACATCTTCGCCATACGTAACATTTTAGAACCATGCAATGAATGGCAGAGACGTATATATATATTAATTTTGTGGACTTTGAGAAAGCTTTTGACAGCGTCCATAGAGACGGTCTGTGGAAAATTTTACGACATTATGGAATTCCAGAAAAAATAGTCAACATATTTGCTCTCTTCTATAAAGACTTTTTCTGCAGTATAAAAAATTACAATACCTCTTTCCCAGTAAAGACAGGTGTAAGACAGGGATGTGTTATGTCATCTCTCCTCTTTAACCTTGTGATTGATTGGATACTAAAGAACACAGTAGACAGGACATTAAGAGGCATATGATAGACTCCATTCACCATGCTCTAGGACCTTGATTTTGCAGATGATATAGCACTCCTATCACATAAACATGAACATATACAAGAGAAAAGTAACAGACTAAACTGCACAGCAGAAATGGTGGGACTGAGAATAAATACAAAGAAAACTAAGATCATGACAAACAGTCCAAACCAACAACCAGTGACCATAAGTAACCAATCACTTGAAAATGTAGAACATTTCACATATCTTGGCAGTGTGGTGTCCCTACTGGGAGGGACAGAGGAAGACATATAGTCACGTCTAAACAAAGCTAGAGCTGCTTTTCGAAGGATGAAGCAAATCTGGAAATCCAACAATTACTGCAGAGAAACAAAACTCCGACTCTAGAAGAGCATCATTTTGCCAGTTCTTCTTTATGGAGCGGAATGCTGGAGAATGACCAAAAAAGACGCACACAAGCTGTCCACCTTCCACCACACATTACGTAGAATTATCAAAATTTTCTGGCCAGATACAATCTCAAACAAACTACTTCAAGCCACAAAGCAAGAAACTTTAGACAGTATGATTACCAAGAGAAGATGGAAATGGCTTGGCCACGTTATGAGAATGACTTCTGATATACCTGCCAAAACAACTCTCACATGGACACCAGAGGGAAAGAGAAAACAAGGGCTCCCAAAAACAATATGGAGACGAACGATGGAAACTGACTTGAGTGCGGCATCTTTGACATGGAAAACTGCACTGAAGGTTGCACAAGACAGAAAAACATGGAAAGTCCTCTCTGAAGCCTTATGTGCCACTGGGCATAACGAGAACTGTTGAAGACTCAGAAGAGACATGTGACATGATACCAAGTATCTGCGGCAAGGTCTCGAGAGGATATAATTCCACGATTTGGAAATAATAAAAGAGCAGATTTAAAGAAGAAGAAGAAGAAGAAGAAGAAGAAGAAGAAGAAGAAGAAGAAGAAGAAGAAGAAGAAGAAGAAGAAGAAGAAGAAGAAGAAGAAGAAGAAGAAAGAAGAAGAAGAAGAAGAAGAAGAAAAAGAAGAAGAAGAAGAAGAAGAAGAAGAAGAAGAAGAAGAAGAAGAAGAAGAAGAAGAAGAAAGAAGAAGAAGAACAAGAACAAGAACAAGAAGAAGAAGAAGAAAATCAACAACAACAACAACAGCAACAACCCCGACTTTACCCTACTTCACTGCTTGTGGCCAAGATAAACACCTGCTGATAAATATTTCAGGGGCAATTGTATTGGGAAGAGGAATGTCTGGAACTGGGCCGGAAACTGAGCGCAGACATCAAATGGCGGATGAAATCAGACGCCTCGATTAAAAGGCGGAAAACAAAATTAAAACAACTGTAGTCTTGTCAGAAACTCCTGTCTAAGACATTAGAAGTTTGCAAAGCATCAGTTTTATGGGAATTATCTGGTAAACGAGAGAGATATGTACTCGTTCCGTGTAAATGAGGTGTTTATCAGATTTTTTGAAATGTAACTCTTAGCCACAACGGCACAGAAAACTCACGTGGAGATCAATTCTCTCACATCTGTATATTTCACACATTAGCTTACTCAGTCACTCACTGGTTCTCTTTCACCCTCTCTTCGAGTAGCTTTCTTTCTCACGCCTTTTGTTCTCACTTTCTGCCTCTCTCTTTCTCTCTCTCTCTCTCTCTCTCTCTCTCTCTCTCTCTCTCTCTCTCTCTTTCTTTCTCACACATACACGTGTATTGTTTAAGATTATTTTTAATATAAACCTTATAAAAATATACTTAAAGCTAATACTTATTAAAAGAAATAGCTTTATTAACTTAACGGTTGAACGCGGTCCATAGAGAGGTCCCAGAAACCGCGTTCAACCGTCAGGTGACGCAAAGCAAGGTAAAGTAAGATAAACTAAAATAAGGTAAAGTAAGTTGAGGTAAAGCAAGGTAAAGTACCGTAAAGTAAGGTAAAGAAAAGTAAGGTAAAGTAAGGTAAAGAAAAGTAAGGTAAAGTAAAGTAAGGTAAAAAAAGTAAGGTAAAGTAAGGTCAGGCAAGGTAAAGTACTGTAAGGTTAAGTAAAGTAAGGTAAAGACAAGTAAGGTAAAGTAAAATAAGGTAAAGAAAAGTTGAGGTAAAGCAAGGTAAAGTACTGTAAGGTAAAGTAAGATAAAGTAAGTTAAAGAAAAGTAAGGTAAAGTAAGGTAAAGAAAAGTAAGGTCAAGTAAAGTAATGTAAAGAAAAGTAAGGTAAAGTAAGGTCAGGCAAGGTAAAGTACTGTAAAGAAAAGTAAGGTAAAGTAAAATAAGGTAAAGTAAGTTGAGGTAAAGCAAGGTAAAGTACTGTAAGGTAAAGTAAGATAAAGTAAGGTAAAGAAAAGTAAGGTAAAGTAAGGTAAAGTAAGGTAAAGAAAAGTAAGGTAAAGTAAAATAAGGTAAAGTAAGTTGAGGTAAAGCAAGGTAAAGAAAAGTAAGGTAAAGTAAGGTAAAGTACTGTAAGGTAAAGTAAAGTAAAGAAAAGTAAGGTAAAGTAAGGTAAAGTAAGGTAAATAAAAGTAAGGTAAATAAAAGTAAGGTAAATAAAAGTAAGGTAAAGTAAAAAAGGTAAAGTGAGTTGAGGTAAAGCAAGGTAAAGTACTGTAAGGTAAAGTAAGGTAAAGTAAGGTAAAGAAAAGTAAGGTAAAGTAAGGTAAAGAAAAGTAAGGTAAAGTAAGGAAAAGTAAGGTAAAGAAAAGTAAGGTAAAGTAAGGTAAAGTAAGGTAAAGAAATGTAAGGTAGAGTAAAGTAAGGTCAGGCAAGGCAAAGTACTGTAAGGTAAAGTAAGGTAAAGAAAAGTAAGGTAAAGTAGGTAAAGTAAAGTAAGGTAAAATAAGGTAAAGTAAAGTAAGGTAAAGTAAGGTAAAGCAAAGTAAGGTAAAGTAAAGTAAGGTAAAGTAAGGTAAAGTAAAGTAGGTAAAGTAAAGTAAGGTAAAATAAGGTAAAGTAAAGTAAGGTAAAGTAAAGTAAGGTAAAGTAAAGTAAGGTAAAGTAAAGAAGGTAAAGTAAAGTAAGGTAAAGTAAAGGTAAAGTAAGGTAAAGCAAAGTAAAGTACTATTTTCCAGGCCTTTAGGCTTATTGGGCGTATAGGGCTAGGCCTATACTTTATGGACCAATCGGCACTTGGTTGGTGATATGGTCAGCATCACGCCGGCCGTCTTTACTTTCCAGGACTGTTCCTCGTACCCACTCAAGGCTGGGTCTACCTGGGAGCCAAAGCCTGTCTCTGTCATGACCGGAACCCACGTCCTTCAAATCCACATCTGAGCGTTTACCCGCTACACCAAAGTAGCTCTGTCAACAGGTTGCGTTTCAACATTCAAAAAATGTACACTGAATGTTGTCTGTTGCAGAGACAACATCGTGTTAACTACGAAAACACAGAACCAGCTGGCTTTAGTTCACGACATGTTCTTCCAGCGGATGTTGCTGCTACGCATCACCATCGACCACACGGAGATCTCCAGCAAGTACAGCGTGGAGACTGTCAGCATTGTTGAAGGTGAGGATGGGAGATTGGGTGCTGTGTGTGGCTGAAGGTGGGGGCGGGGTGTGGTTGAGGGTGAGGGAGGGAGACGGGTGCTGTGGTTGGCTGAAGGCGGGGGAGGGCGATGTGTGGTTAGGGGTGAGAGAGGGATATGGGTTCTGTGTATGGGTGAAATTGAAGGAGGGAGATGGGTGCTATGAGTGGCTAAAAGTGAGGGAAGGAGATGGATGCTGTGTTTGTCTGAAGGTGTATATGGCTGAAGGTAAGGGAGGTTGATGTGTGCTGTGTGTAGCTGAAGGTGATGGTGCAGTGTGAGGTTAAATGTGAGAGAGGGAGATTAGTGCTGTGTGTGGTTGAATGTAAGGGAGGGAGATGTGTGCTGTGTGTAGTTGAAGGTGATGGAGGTGATGGTGCAGTGTGAGGTTAACTGTGAGAGAGGGAGATTAGTGCTGTGTGTGGTTGAAGGTAAAGGAGGGAGATGGATGAAGTGTGTGGTTAACTGATGAGACTGTTAGCATCGCACGAGGTGAGGCTGGCTTATCTGTAATGTGTGTGTTTAAAGGTGAAGGTGGGAAATGGGTGGTATGTGTGTACGTGGTTGAAAGGGTAGAACGGGAGATGTGTGGTGTGACCGTGCGCAGTGTCGAATGTGAGGCTGGCAGATAAGTGGTGAGACTTACAATATGCATCGTTGAAGGTTAGGGTAAGAGATGTGTAGTGTGTAGGCAGCGGAGAGAATGCTAGATGTGTAGGCGGCGGTGAGGTTGCTAAATGTGTGGTGTGTAGGCGACGGAAAGAGTGCTAGATGTGGTGTGTGTAGGCGACGGAAAGAGTGCTAGATGTGGTGTGTGTAGGCGACGGAAAGAGTGCTAGATGTGGTGTGTGTAGGCGACGGAAAGAGTGCTAGATGTGTGGTGTGTAGGCAGCAGAGAGGGTGCTAGATGTGTGGTGTGTAGGCGGTGGAGAGGGTCCTAGATGTGTAGGTGGAGGCGAGGTTATGAGATCGGTGGTGTGTGCCGGTGAAGGTGGAAGATGGGTGATGACTGTTGTCGAAGGTGAGTTTGGGAGATCGGGTGGTATGTGTTAGTGTGGGTAGGTTAAGGTATCGGTGGTATGTGTTAGTGTGGGTAGGTTAAGGTATCGGTGGTATGTGTTAGTGTGGGTAGGTTAAGGTATCGGTGGTATGTGTTAGTGTGGGTAGGTTAAGGTATCGGTGGTATGTGTTAGTGTGGGTAGGTTAAGGTATCGGTGGTATGTGTTAGTGTGGGTAGGTTAAGGTATCGGTGGTATGTGTTAGTGTGGGTAGCTTAGGGTATCGATGATATGTGTTTGGGTAGGTTAGGGTATCGATGATATGTGTTTGGGTAGGTTAGGGTATCGATGATATGTGTTTGGGTAGGTTAGGGTATCGATGATATGTGTTTGGGTAGCTTAGGGTATCGATGATATGTGTTTGGGTAGGTTAGGGTATCGATGATATGTGTTTGGGTAGGTTAGGGTATCGATGATATGTGTTTGGGTAGGTTAGGGTATCGATGATATGTGTTTGGGTAGGTTAGGGTATCGATGATATGTGTTTGGGTAGGTTAGGGTATCGATGATATGTGTTTGGGTAGGTTAGGGTATCGATGATATGTGTTTGGGTAGGTTAGGGTATCGATGATATGTGTTTGGGTAGCTTAGGGTATCGATGATATGTGTTTGGGTAGGTTAGGGTATCGATGATATGTGTTTGGGTAGGTTAGGGTATCGATGATATGTGTTAGTGAAGGTAAAACATGGCTGGTAACTGTTGTTAAAGGTGATGGTGGAAGGGGGGGGGGGCAGGGCGTGGGTAATGCTGTGTTTGACGTTTGGAGATATGTGGTAAGACTGTGAGCATTCTTGAGGATAAAGATGGGAGGTGGGTTACTTCGCAACAAAGCCATTCATAATTTACTTTAGGTTCAGAACTGCCATAGCCAAACAATAAAATCGACGCCCAGGAAATTGACTGCGTGACGGTGCTTATACAACTTATTCTGCGACCGAAAAAAAAAATGCCGTCTTGTTCAGAAGTAGACCTAACCAGCTGCTACACATTACAACAGTTTTCTTCGCCTACTTGTGTCCTACTTCTTATGTTGTAAGGGGTGGCAGAAAGTAGTTATATGAGATTTCCTGGCTTGTGTCTTACTGCGTATACTTTACAGCTTGGCAGAGAGTAGTTATATGAGATTTCCTGGCTTGTGTCTTACTGCGTATACTTTACAGCTTGGCAGAAAGTAGTTATATGAGATTTCCTGGCTTGTGTCCTACTTCTTATGTTGTAAGGGGTGGCAGAGAGTAGTTATATGAGATTTCCTGGCCTGTGTCCTACTTCTTATGTTGTAATCCGTGGCAGAAAGTAGTTATATGAGATTTCCTGGCCTGTGTCCTACTTCTTATGTTGTAATCCGTGGCAGAGAGTATTTATATGAGATTTCCTGGCTTGTGTCTTACTGCGTATACTTTACAGCTTGGCAGAGAGTAGTTATATGAGATTTCCTGACTTGTGTCCTACTTCTTATGTTGTAATCCGTGGCAGAGAGTAGTTATATGAGATTTCATGGCCTGTGTCCTACTGCGTATACTGTACAGCTAGGCAGAGAGTATTTATATGAGATTTCCTGGCTTGTGTCCCACTTCTTATGTTGTAATCCGTGGCAGAGAGTCTTTATATGAGATTTCCTGGCTTGTGTCCTGCTGCGTATACTTTACAGCTAGGCAGAAAGTAGTTATATGAGATTTCCTGGCTTGTGTCCGACTGCGTATACTGTACAGCTAGGCAGAGAGTAGGTATATGAGATTTCATGGCCTGTGTCCTACTGCGTATACTGTACAGCTAGGCAGAGAGTATTTATATGAGATTTCCTGGCTTGTGTCCTACTTCTTGTGTTGTTAACCGTGGCAAAGAGGAGTTACATACAGTTTCCTGTCTTTCGCTAGTTGCGTAGTCTGATTTGATATCATATCGTGTTTCTGTGGTGTTTCTTTCACTTCATCCACCCATCTCTTTCTTGGTCGGCCCATTGCCTTGTAGCCTGCTGTTCTTGTGTGGTACGCTCTATCGGTAGGCTGATACTGACCAGATGACCAAAATCATTTAATTATGTGATGTTCTATGAAGTCATTCACGGTAACTGTTCCTGTTGTTGTTCTTAGTCCTTTATTGGTAACTCTGTCTCTTCTTGTTTTTCTCCCGATGCATTTCTTATAATCTCATCTCACATGCTGAAATTGTGCGATGCCACAGACACGAACGACAAAATGAACGTTGCGGCTAGAAAACCTTCAACAGTATACGTCACAAGCGGTCAATTGTACAATGTAAACAAAAATGCGCGAAATTCTTTATCTCCTTGGTAAAATCTATTACAAAATCTCCACGTGCGAACAGTAGACAATCTCCCTACGTGTGTCATTGTAGGAAATAGAAACTGGACCTGACGTAGTACTAAAATGACCTAATTTGTAGTCGTGCGGCCATTACACTTCAAGCGCAAGAGAAAAGAAGAATAGATCAGCTTTCAGACAAAACAATTCACAAATAACTGCAGGGTTAGAACTGCCATAGCCAAATACCCTCTCCCTCTCCGTCATTCTCTCTCTCTCTTTCTCTCTCTCTCTCTCTCTCTTATCATTGACAATCCTCCACAACTACACACAAGATTTCCTCTGTCCGCTGATCAAGACCACCCAGTCTCATTGGCATGGCTCATGCTGATGGTGATTGTGACTGGAGTAAAGAACAGCAGACGCCGACAAGAGCACACCACTATAAACCAGGCACACTTAAGAAGCTAACATATCCTATAGTAACCACCAACATTGCCTATGAGTACTGTAATTTACTACACTACGCCAAGTACGATCTTGTAGTGAGACCAGTCTCTTTATTATGGACAAACACATTGCGACGAAGATGAACTGGTAATCAATGACACATTACAAAATGAAATAAAAAATACACTAAAGACAGGTTGTATAAACACCCCTTACCTGCGGGATCTTAAATGCCGACCAAAAACTCTTCCTGCAGTAAATGATGGGCCATTGCACGGAAAAACCGGTTTCTTCATATGAAGAATCGACATCATAGCATTCCGGGAATACCAACCCACAAATGCTCCGTTTTACAATGACTGAATTTGTGGACGCTAACTATTCTAGTAGTAAACGAACCGTACTCACATCACACCTTTCTTCTCATAATCCTTTCTTGTCGGAAGGAAACTTATTTCCATATTCACACGGAGAAACCGCGATCGTTAATTCACAGAATATGGATGGTAAACAAAACTCGTAGTTAACTAGACTGAGGACTGACAAGCCAGTCAGTTTACAACTGTGTATTCCAGAGAAATTTGACTAAAAAGCTCAACAAAATGGGAAAGAGGAAAACGTGCACAAAACAACACAACGTAACGTTTCGGCCAGGCAGCCTTTTTCAAACACAAGTGAAAGACACAAACGAGGAGTGGAGAGTATGTAGATCTCTAAGGGGTGACGTGAGCGACGTTTACACAGGGCCGCGGAAAATAAACCAAACATGTACAGTGACAAACAAAAACGTGGGTTTTACAACTGTGTATATGCGGGGGGGGGGGGGCAGTAAGTGAACATTTATCATGGCGCAAGTGATTCTAAAGTGCCCCTACAAAGTTAGTTGCTTATTTTATGCACTTGACAGTCTTCTGTCCAGTAGTTTCCCTATAGAAGGATTTTCAGAATACCGTGAACAAAGACAAAAACAGATACTGACATTCTTAAAAATCTAAACACTGGGAAGATTGGCTTGTAAACAGCATCTGTTCTCCGAAACTGAAATATTTCGGCAATATGAATCGCCTCAGTGGATTGGGAACAAAATTAATAGCAGAAGGCTTGGTACGATGAAAGAGGGACAGGGGCGAAGATGAAGACAGGACATAAGTGACTCGGTGGGTAGGAAATGGCGAGAGAACGAGTTTCTTTTAGGCAGGCCGTGATGTTTGACGTTTTGGGAAAGATCTGCTACGTGATGATGATGACGATGAGATTCCTGTTGACCTGAATATTCGGTGCTCGACACCATTGTCGACATTACCGCAAAGCGATCTGCTGCCAAATCGCCTGCAACCGGAATCGAAACGGGATATTTCGGATTTGGGAAACGCGCTGGCTAAAGCACAGACACCGGCCACGTCCCGACATTCGAGGGTTTTCTGTAAACAGTTGAGTTCTGGTCCTATGTTGGAGCTCTTTAGCTCAGCAGGCTGCTCTGTCCAATTCTATATAGGTTAGTTGCTTATCCTTTACAGGACGTTGCAGAACCAACCCCAACAGCCCCTGGCTACTGTGTGGTTTTTCTTGGCAAATTTACGTCCAGTAGTTTGCCTTTGTTTGCTGGATGGTCAGCTTTCTTGATACCACCGTCGAAACCAACCCAGGGCGCATGGCCCGCAGCTGGGATCGAACCCGGCATCCAGTCATTACGAAGCATTCGCATCCACTTAGCCACAGAGCCGACCCAATTCTATGTACGCACGCAAAAAATAAGTCGATGTGTTAGAGTTTATGTTTGCATACGCGATTAATATAAGTGTATGTGCGCGTGTGTGTGAGTGAGTGAGAGAGAGAGAGAGAGAGAGAGAGAGAGAGAGAGAGAGAGAGAGAGACTGTGTGTTTAAGAAAGGGTGTGTGTTGTGTGTGTGTGTGTCTTTGTATGTGTGCGTGCGTCGCGCGCGCGCGTGTGTGTGTGTGCTTAGTATCATATCTTTCAGAGCATTTCTCTATTTAATTAGAAGTTTAGGTTTGAGATATTTACAACAATATAATATATTACAATAGTTTGCACTACTTTCACATTTTACAGATGATTTCGCTGTTTTACTCAACGGCCAACATCCTTCAATCCGGCAGCAAATAAAATCTGGTTTCCAGGCTTCCATGCATTATTTAAACAGGAATCAGAAATTCTGCCTCGAGGTAAGTTGACAGTTCATGAAATCCTCCTTCTACTTCTCATCTTTCTGCTGTTTCTTCTTCTTCTTCTTCTTTTTCTTCTTCTTCTTCTTCTTCTTCTTCTTCTTCTTCTTCTTCTTCTTCTTCTTCTTCTTCTTCTTCTTCTTCTTCTTCTTCTTCTTCTTCTTCTTCTTCTTCTTCTTCTTCTTCTTCTTCTTCTTCTTCTTCTTCTTTCTTCTTCTTCTTCTTCTTTCTTCTTCTTCTTCTTCTTCTTCTTCTTCTTCTTCTTCTTCTTCTTCTTCTTCTTCTTCTTCTTCTTCTTCTTCTTCTTCTTCTTCTTCTTCTCCTTCTTCTTCTTCTTTTTCCTCGTCCTCCTCCTCCTCCTTCTCTTCTTCGTCTTCTGCTGCTGCTGCTTGATCTTCTTCTGAAAGGTTGACATAAGTAAATAAACAGGGATTCGCTAATGTCTGGTGTATGTCCTTATATTAAAACCAGTTTCTGTTGACTGGCTGACTGACTGACTGACTGACTGACTGACTGACTGACTGACTGACTGACTGACTTTCTACCCCACCAGGACATCACACAAGCGATAAACACCCGATGACACATAGTGCCACCATGCGGATGAGGATCGCCGTGGAGAGGTCCCAGAAACCGCGTTCAGACATTTGGCCATATGTATGGCCTGCCTATATTGCGGCCCCTGGCAAAAGCCAGAGTGGGGCTTCAAATAACAAAAAAAATTACGTCCTAAAAAAGGACGTGAGGATATTGTCAGACACCAGTTTCTGTTATATGTTGTCTCCTGCAGTTAAGTAGAGGGCGGGAGAGAGAGGCGAAACTCAAACTTCTATTCCAAAGCCAGATGTGTCGCTGTGATAACGTCCTATGCGTGGCTGGTTAGTGTACCCTTTGGGTTATGTATCATTTTCTTGGGTTTCATGTAAATGTGTATCCAGATCTGTTTGATTGCATTTTTATATAGATGGTTGATCAGATTTCATGTTAAGAGTATATCCAATCACTCTGTTGTCTAGCTATGAATTAACCGAATGGAGTTATACCCGTCTAATTTCACATGTTGTTATCTCCCTTTCGGTCTCTCCTGGGTAGAAAAAGGGCGGAATGGGGGGGGGGGGCTGTTAACCGCGGCGGAGTGGTCAAACCGTTCGCCTCGCGCTCTGAAGGTCGTGAATTCGTTTCGCAGGGCTGTTCAGTTCATGTGTGCAATTTTTACGGAGATACATGGGGATAGTTTCCGGAGCTACGGAGGTCGTGCGATGTGCGACTCTCTAAGCAGACAGCTAGCTGTTCTAGGGAGAAAGACTGAGTTATATCCTATGAAAGCATGTGCAATGAAGTCGATCCTCTCGCCTTTACCTTTACGGTCTTTTCCAGAAAATCCAATAGATTTTCTCTGGGATTTTCTCCAACGTTTGGCTATTTTTGTGACTATAACAACAGATCTGAAATCTCTTGGGAGAGCTCCAGAAGTAAGGAGAAGAGAATTTACAACAACAACAAAATAAACAAAATCTATCTATCTATCTATCTATCTATCTATCTATCTATCTATCTATCTATCTATCTATCTATCTATCTATCTATCTATCTATCTATCTATCTATCTATCTATCTATCTATCTATCTATCTATCTATCTATCTATCTATCTATCTATCTATCTATCTATCTATCTATCTATCTATCTATCTATCTATCTATCTATCTATCTATCTATCTATCTATCTATCTATCTATCTATCTATCTATCTATCTATCTATCTATCTATCTATCTATCTATCTATCTATCTATCTATCTATCTATCTATCTATCTATCTATCTATCTATCTATCTATCTATCTATCTGTCTATCTGTCTATCTGTCTGTCTGTCTGTCTGTCTGTCTGTCTGTCTGTCTGTCTGTCTGTCTGTCTGTCTGTCTGTCTGTCTGTCTGTCTGTCTGTCTGTCTGTCGGTCAATTTTTTAATCTATCTATATGTCGATTTAACCATACATCCTTCTCTGCCTGTCAATGTGTCCTTTCCTCCGTCTGTCTTCTGGCTATCAGACTATCCTCCATCCGTCTGTCTATTTGTCTGTTTGTCGTTCTGCCTATCTCTCTATCAGTCTATCCGTCTTGGCATCATTATTACGACAGCATTAATCTGACTCAGGTCAACCCTAACAGATTCTGTTAACCTGGCTGTTAAAACCGTCTGTGAACTGTTTAACAGCATAGCTTCATTGATTGCGCCTTGAACACAACCGCCGGACTGTTGCATGACAGAAAATAACCTTTCACCTCACCACTTAGACCTTGACCTGCCGCATATGACGCAATCACGTCGAACTGTGAGGAGATAAGGGCCATGTTCTACGACAGAAGAAAGACAAGTGTGAAATTACTGGGTATTGATTGCACCTTATGGAAGACGTCACCACTACCTAGTGCCGCTCCACGATGCAAGTCGCCTCTAATGAATCTCAAGCCAGAGTCGTCCTACTTCTTCAGAAGGAATTCAGACTTGCTTCTCTCTGTCCATCTCTTCGTGCTTCTCCTCCACTTTCTCTCGGAGACGCCTTTAACAGTGTGTGACCCGCGTACCTTAACTGTCAGATTTTGGTCTCATTCAGTTTTCTTCGATCACAGTTTTATATATATATATATATATATATATATATATATATATATATATATATATATATATATATATATATATATATATATATATATATATATATATATATATATATGTGTGTGTGTGTGTGTGTGTGTGTGTGTGTGTATATATAAAGGATAAAGTTGGGAGGATCGAATTCATTCGCAGTGGGTTTTATCCCATATGGCTCGGCCTCTTTTCACAGAACGGCTGGCTGCCTGTCAAAAACGCTACATCGAGCACGAATTCCGTAGCTCCGGCGACGATCCACATGGATCTTGGTCAAAATTGCGAACGCAAACTGAACGGCGCAGCTGTGAAACGAACCCACGACCTTCAGAGCGTGAGGCAAACCGGCTTGACCATGTCGTCACGGAGACTCCCTAAAACGAGCTTCCACGAGGGAGGCCAAAGGTACTGCTCTGTTTTCCATCCACGATACTGAACTGATTGCACAGAATCGAACGATATGGAGGAATCGACTACGAGCTGTATTTGACATGTATATTCTGTGGGTTCAGTCCCAGAAGTTTTAAGGTGTTTTTCCAACAGTACAATTCTCCGAATGGATACGAAATCTTGAATCTTATGTGGGAGACCTAGGTTCGAATATTGACTAAGGAGATTTTTTTTTAAATTTATTATATTTAGTAAGTATTAAAAAAAAAAAAGTAAAGATCCCTTTAAGGCGTATCGGGCATAAAGGAAGAGCGCCCATATTTTTACAGACCCATCGACACTAGGTGAGTAATGTGATTAGCATTACGCCGGTTGATTTTACTTCCCATCCTGGTACCCATTTTAGGCTAGGTCGACCTGCAACGCCCCATACCACGATAAAATCCTCGCAGCCAGCATTGGGTTTCGATCGCGGTACGTAATTAAACCTCTCTCTCTCTCTCTCTCTCTCTATATATATATATATATATATATATATATATATATATATATATATATATATATATAAAACAGTCCGTCCATCCGTCTGTCTGTCTCTCAATCTATCTGTCTCTCTATATCTTTCTCTATCTATGGGGAGTTGATCGCAGGGCCACAATACTGGCAGACGGGCTTGCTAGCCTTTACCCGGACATGCTGACGAGTGTTTGGAAGGGCCCAATGTAAGTAAGACAGGCCTGCCAGCCCAATATGTGACCCTGTCAAAATAAATAAACTATGCTGCTTTGGTTCAGTATGTTATTAATGGTCACCCTAATTATAAGTGACCACCTAGACGTCCAGTGTTACTCTACATTGTGAGTGATGTCCCTGAGTCGCTAACTTTTCACAAGCTCGGCGCCATCGACAACTGGGTCGCTTATTGCGAATTCGCCCCCTGTCGAGACAGTATTGTCTCCTTTGATCGCATCAATTCTGCAAGAGTCCTTTTCAAGGCTCTTGGTGTAGTGCAATGCTAATACATTTTGTATGGCACACATTACCTGGTCACATTTATAATCTAAAACTCAACGTTCGGGGATTCTGGTTGAACGTGACGAATTTTTATCTCCCCCCCCCCCCCCTTTCCCCCCCTCAAAAACTGATGTTGATGATAAAGCTCGACGTCGGTGGCTTAGGTGCGGCGAACGCGCTGTGACTGAGATCGATCCCATCTGCGGGTGATTTGGCAGCAGACAGCATAGCTGCCGTTTCGACAGTGGTATCCAGAGCCGATGGTTAAGTAAAGCAGTAGTAAACTATTTAACGTAACAAATACCTTCTGAAGTGTTCTTCAAGCTGTTGTCCGCGGACCAGAACTAATCCACTGACATAACAAGAGTGTCCGCCAATAATCATTGTTCTTCAAGCTGTAGTCTGCGGACCAGAACTAATCCACTGACATAACAAGAGTGTCCGCCAATAATGAGTGTTCTTCAAGCTGCAGTCCGCGGACTTGCATTACTCCCCCGACATTTGCAGAGTGTTCGCCAAAAATCTCCAGCCAACGATGTAGCGGCTAAATAATTCTGAAATGATAAATCGAATTGATGTTATTGCATCCTTTCGTCTCTCAGAAACAACGCTCCAGCTATGAATATCAAATTAATACCTTTAAGCAGCAGATGTCTTATTAACTAACACTTTTAATTGTATAATTAGATGTAATACATAAGTGATGACGGTTATGCCGCTCAGAGGTTAGTGAAATAATTTCACAATACTTTCTTCGACCTCAGGCCGCGGGAGCTAACCCGCGTTGGTCTGTGTCATAATATATCGAAACTTGTTATTCGTGTTTGACTCCCTCTAGCTTAAGTAGACCATAAGTGAATTCTGAAATGAAAAGTAGCAGTTACATGTTTTAAACAAATGGCTGCCACATTCGTAGATGGTCATAGTTCGCCATCTCCCACGATCTCTAGTTTCCATTCAGTCCATGTTTTGGTCAAGCTCATGTTACATGTGTGGTCTATTACACTTCCAGATTGTTCGGCCATATTTTGATATTATTTGTTTTGATGGTGATGATTACGATGATGATGATGATGATGATAAGGACAACTGGTTCGGACATGTGCCAGAACTACCACCAGACAGTGGACCACAGAGTGCCCTGTCACTTAGACATAATGGAAGCAGTCTAGAGGTAGACCATGCAAGCGATGGATAGATGGAATATCCGCCGCCGTAAAAATCAGCATCTAAGTAGCACATGGGAGTCACCGTGGTGTGGCGGCTAGACGCTCGCCTGCGGATTGTGAGGTGGTGGGTTCTGGTCCCACGGAGCCAGACTTTACAAAAAAAATAGCTTTGGCTACCGGGTCGACCCAGACTTAAATGGGTACAAGGTGAAGTCATGTGGAGAAAAGGCGACGTGTGTGATACTATCACATCACCCATCAGTGTGCTGATCGATCTGAAAAATATAGGTCTAGCCTTATATGCCCGATACCCCTAAAGGTTTGGAAAAGTGTACTTTACGTAGCACATACCAAGGCTTGCACCCGATGTTTCTTCAAATGCTGAGGACGAACAGACGGGGGATGAGGAGGAAAAAGAAGAAGGAGAAGAAGAAGAAGAAGAAGAAGAAGAAGAAGAAGAAGAAGAAGAAGAAGAAGAAGAAGAAGAAGAAG
>CAJHNH020004891.1:32500-127500 GCA_905116865.2 Candidula unifasciata
AAGAAGGAAGGAAAGAAAGAAAGAAAGAAAGAAATGATGATGATTATGAGGACGTAAAGGAGCAGAAAGCAGCCCTGAGGATGATATCTGAGTTAATGAGCTACCCCGAGAACCCTGCTACTTCGACACTCGATTACTCAAATAAGCGAGGGTGAAAGGGACCAATCAGGATTAATGACCCGAATGACTGAGACCAAGACTGTAATCTAGAAAGGAAAAACATCTCCTACAATAAATCTTTGTCTAAGGGAAATGGAAGCGGCGCCCTCAAAGTAACTTACTAGAGCTTTCGTTGCGTGAGGCCAAACAATGAGAGTAGAAGCTCTAATGCAGTGGTTTTCAACCTGTCGGTCGCGACTCTTTCACAGGGGTCGCCTAAGACCATCGAAAAAATACATCTTCCCTGAAGTAGCAACGAAAACAGAGTTATATGGTTGGGAGGTTGCCACAACATATGGAACTGTATTAAAGGGTCGTTGCATCAGTAATGTTGAGAATCACGGCACTAATGGGAGAAGGAAAGCTCAGCGGTTAGAAAAGTTTAATGATTCCTTTTATAAAATTATTCTAAGAATAGGCTTAGGTCGTTAGAATTGAAAATTCTAGACAAAGCATAAAATTCTACTGTGTTCGTAAATTGTTGCTGTGATTGTTATTCGACATATGCTTCGTTAATATAAATTTCTGTAACCTATGGTGCCATTTAAATGGTTTGAAATAAATTCTGTCCGTATTCCATAGTTGTGGATTTCAAGTTGTACGATAGACATGGCCAATAAGACACCTTTTTGGGGGGTGCCTAGTTGACCGTGTTCTTAGTGCACTTGTATTTATGGCGAGGCGCAGACGCTGTCTGGAGGTGACAGGTTCAATTCCCGGCACGGTAACTATAGCTTTCGATTTTTATGTTGTCTAGTGTGTTCTTCTAACTATCTACTTCTTTCTATGAGTGCCGATCAATTCACTTTCTGTTACTTGAATAATTCACCTATACAAAGAAAGCAGAGAGGGGAGAAAAGCTTCATCGCTTTATAGTTTTGTCCTGGGAAGAAGCTTAACGGGGCCTAATTTGGTAAAAGCTTAATATTTTTGAGAAAAAGAGAGTATTTTGTGTGTGTGTGTGTGTGTGTGTGTGTGTGTGTGTGTGTTGTGTGTAAGTAGGTGAGGGGTGAGCACCCAGGTATGTATGCTAGTTAGTTAATTAGTTAGTTAGTTAGTTAGTTAGTTAGTTAGTTAGTTAGTTAGTTAGTTAGTTAGTTAGTTAGTTAGTTAGTTAGTTAGTTAGTTAGTTAGTTAGTTAGTTAGTTAGTTAGTTAGTTAGTTAGTTAGTTAGTTAGTTAGTTAGTTAGTTAGTTAGTTAGTTAGTTAGTTAGTTAGTTAGTTAGTTAGTTAGTTAGTTAGTTAGTTTGTTAGTTAGCTTGTTAGTTATCTAGTTAGTAATGAAATTAGTTAGTTAGCTAGTTAGTTAGTTAGCTAATTTGTTAGTTAGTTAGTTAGTTAGCTAATTAGTTAGTTAGTTAGTTAGTTAGTTAGTTAGCTAATTAGTTAGTTAGCTAGTTAGTTGGTTAATTAGTTAGTTAATTAGTTAGTTAGTTTAGTTAGTTAGTTAGTTAGTTAGTTAGTTAGTTAGTTAGTTAGTTAGTTAGTTAGTTAGTTAGTTAGTTAGTTAGTTAGTTAGTTAGTTAGTTAGTTAGTTAGTTAGTAGTTAGTTAGTTAGTTAGTTAGTTAGTTAGTTAGTTAGTTAGTTAGTTAGTTAGTTAGTTAGTTAGTTAGTTAGTTAGTTAGTTAGTTAGTTAGTTAGTTAGTTAGTTAGTTAGTTAGTTAGTTAGTTAGTTAGTTAGTTAGTTAGTTAGTTGGTTAGTTAGTTGGTTAGTTAGTTAGTTAGCTGGTTAGTTAGTTAGCTGGTTAGTTAGTTAGTTGGTTAATTAATTAATTAGTTAGTTAGTTAGTTAGTTAGTTAGTTAGTTAGTTAGCTAGTTAGTTAGTTAGTTAGTTAGTTAGTTAGTTAGTTAGTTAGTTAGTTAGTTAGTTAGTTAGTTAGTTAGTTAGTTAGTTAGTTAGTTAGTTAGTTAGTTAGTTAGTTAGTTAGTTAGTTAGTTAGTTAGTTGGTTAGTTAGTTAGTTAGTTAGTTAGTTAGTTAGTTAGTTAGTTAGCTGGTTAGTTAGTTAGTTAGTTAGTTAGTTAGTTAGTTAGTTAGTTAGTTAGTTAGTTAGTTAGTTAGTTAGTTAGTTAGTTAGTTAGTTAGTTAGTTAGTTAGTTAGTTAGTTAGTTAGTTAGTTAGTTAGTTAGTTAGTTAGTTAGTTAGTTAGTTAGCTGGTTAGTTAGTTAGTTGGTTAAGGGAGAGGGGAGAAAAGCTTCATCGCTTTATAGCATGGCCAATAAGACACCTTTTTGGGGGGTGCCTAGTTGACCGTGTTCTTAGTGCACTTGTATTTATGGCAAGGCGCAGACGCTGTCTGGAGGTGACAGGTTCAATTCCCGGCACGGTAACTATAGCTTTCGATTTTTATGTTGTCTAGTGTGTTCTTCTAACTATCTACTTCTTTCTATGAGTGCCGATCAATTCACTTTCTGTTACTTGAATAATTCACCTATACAAAGAAAGCAGAGAGGGGAGAAAAGCTTCATCGCTTTATAGTTTTGTCCTGGGAAGAAGCTTAACGGGGCCTAATTTGTTAAGGGCTTAATATTTTTGAGAAAAAGAGAGTATTTTGTGTGTGTGTGTGTGTGTGTGTGTAAGTAGGTGAGGGGTGAGCACCCAGGTATGTATGCTAGTTAGTTAGTTAGTTAGTTAGTTAGTTAGTTAGTTAGTTACTTAGTTAGTTAGTTAGTTAGTTAGTTAGTTAGTTAGTTAGTTAGTTAGTTAGTTAGTTAGTTAGTTAGTTAGTTAGTTAGTTAGTTAGTTAGTTAGTTAGTTAGTTAGTTAGTTAGTTAGTTAGTTAGTTAGTTAGTTAGTTAGTTAGTTAGTTAGTTAGTTAGTTAGTTAGTTAGTTAGTTAGTTAGTTAGTTAGTTAGTTAGTTAGTTAGTTAGTTAGTTAGTTAGTTAGTTAGCTAATTATTTTAAATAATTTTATTTCTAAACTAGCTGTGCCCGGCCACTCGTTGCTGTGGCCCAGAATAGTGAAATGGAAAAGAAAGAAAATAGCTTTCAGCTAACAGTGTCTGTCATAACTCTCACCCCTCTTCCCTCTCCCCTCCACCCAATCATATATCCCTTTCTGACGGATTGAAAAATCAATCCCTGGCGAATGTATTAAAATAGAAATAGTTAAGAAATGAGAACTTGAAAATAATGTTTTAAGCTCTCTCAGCTTACAGTGTCTGGAATAACCCCCCCCCCCCCCCCCCCCTTCCCAAATAATATTTCCCTTTCCGAAGGAATGAAAAATCATCACTTGGCGAAATTAATAAAATAGAAATAGTCAAGAAATGAGAACAGTAAAATAATGTTTTAAGCTCTC
The DNA here is from genome assembly GCA_905116865.2 of Candidula unifasciata. Taxonomy (NCBI): domain Eukaryota; kingdom Metazoa; phylum Mollusca; class Gastropoda; order Stylommatophora; family Geomitridae; genus Candidula; species Candidula unifasciata. The sequence goes on from CAJHNH020004891.1 coordinate 35,962, forward strand.
TAAGTTAACAGTGTCTGGCATCAACACCTCCTCCCCCCCCCCCTCCCCCACCCCACTCCCGACAATCGTATCTTCCTCTACGAAGTATGGGAAAGTCATCGCCTGACAAAATATTGTTGTTAAATTGAGCTTGGCATCCGTGTCCACCCAGACTAAAATGGGTAGCATTAATCTGTACTGAGAAGTAAAAGCTTACAACTAACTACGCTACTAAATAATCAAGCATTTAGTAGAAATGAAAGTATATAATAATAATGTGAAGTTCGGTGTTACACAGTCAAAGGTGGCCAATCGACTAAAAACAAATCTGGGGCGGCAACGAAATAACTAATGAAATGATCGTTGCTAAAGCTACATCGTTCGTGGTTTGTGCAAAACTCATACATACAAACACGCGTGAAGTCTAAGACAGCGTTGTGTGTAAATTTGAAAGCGATCGGTAAAGAAATGTCGGAGATTGATCCTAGGAGAAAAGGCATCTATTGGCAAGCCCTGCTCAGCAGTCGAAGGCGGCCAATCAACTAAAAACAAATCCGGGCCAGCGACGAAACAAAAATTGATTTGACCGTTGCTGATGCTACGTCGTTCTTGGTTTGTGCTATTTTATGACCAAAAAAATCACGCTTTGAGTCAGGGGCAACGTTGTGTGAAAATTTGAAAGCAATCGGTTCAGTAGTTTCCAAGTTTAGAGATAACAAACTCGGAAAATTAACATTTTTATTAATATAGATTGTCTCTCTGTCTTCCTATCACCATTGTCTCTGTCTTCGTACTGTTTATTCTAATATTATATTCCTCCTCACTATAAAAACGAGACCGACAAATTTGCAAATTTATTGCAGGCGGCAATTTAATTTCAAAATATCGGTTTGTCTGATCAGAGCTCTTCGCAAATGAGAAATATAAATATCTCCGACTGGGTGCCAGTTCATCATTCTGGGGAATAAGGGATAAATAGAGTAACTGCCTCCTTAAGAAGCGACTAATTAGATAAGCTTTATTCGAAGTCTCCCGACATGCGAAGAACTAACCGCCTGCATACAAATAAGCCAGATCTGTAAAACGGATATGCTTGCAAAACTCAACTTCTTTAACAATGTCAAAGTCCAGAAATGGACAACAAACTAGAATTCATCACCAAAGTATACAGCCAACGAACGCTAAGAAAAAAATAAAGAACATAAAAACATTGAAAGATAAGCTGAAAATAATAAAACATTGCAAGATGAACTGAAAAAAGCGGATATGATACTGTACTTTTAACACGAGACAGACAAATCTAGAAATTCATTCCCAGAGACATTTGATGTCAATACACAGATTTGTCTGATCCGTGCTCTTCACAAATGAGAAATACAAGCCTTGTTGTTTGTAGCCACAACCTGACCTCCTTTAATATCCTTTTCTTATTGCTTCTTTGTACCAGTCTGTGACTGTAAAGCATTGTGTGTGCGCGCGCGCGTGCGAACGTGTGTGTGTGTGTGTGTGTATGAAGCCTTAGTAGAGTCCTGTTCTTTCTGGTCTTTGACTTGCTAAAAAGTAACACAAACAACGTTGCCGTGATGATGATGATGATGATGATGATGATGATGATGATGATGACGATGATGACGAAGTTCAACCCCCACCAGGACGGCACACCGAGCGATAAACCCCCGGTGACACAAAGTGCCATCGTTTTTCCAGTCGACTTCATCACCGAACATGGACAAACTTCTCCGCAGTTGCGTTTCTCTAAATGGTGCCGTTGTAAAAAAAGACGGGAGTTTGACCTCTGTCGAACTGATGACTGTGTTGCATGAGCAGGGGGGATGTAAGGGTTCCCATTGCATGTATTCAGGGTGCTTTCAAAAGCTTTCATACACAGGAAGAGTAAACGTATCATCGACGTCATTACAAGAAGAATATATGTAATAAACAAACAGATATTGTATTGATCGGCACTCATAATGCAATTTCAATGGTTTGAGATTATTCTCTCAGTATTCCACAGCTGTGGATTTCAAGTTGTACGACAGACAAGGTCAATGAAGACACATTTTTTGGGGTGACTATTTGGTCATGTTCTAAGCAGACTGGTTTCCATAGCGAGGCGCGCATGCTATATGGAAGTGACAGGTTCGATTCCCGGCACGGTGTCTATAGCTTTCAATTATCTGTTTGTTTGTTATATATGTAAATTGTGTACAATCACAAGGGTTCCCCCTCTGTTTAAAAAAATAAAAACTCCAGCGGTACTTGTTCCCGACTCCAGTACTGGTGAACGCGTGTAAATACAGCTGCAGTTATTGTTGTAATTACGTTGGTGATACGTTCACTGTTACTATGTATGAAAACTTACTGCGCACCGGGGATATGAAAAGTTACGTGTAAAATAGTTCCCTTCAATGCAGCATTTTCAAGTAGTGAAGAATGTGTTCTGTTATCTTCCTTTGTCAACTGAAGTGAAGAGAAAGCTGTTTCAGATGTACGGTAGTGAATCACGAACAGTCAACATATTAGCATTTCCTTTTTTTTTTTTTTTTATATAGATATATATATCAACCGTTCTTGAGTTGGGGCGATAGGCAGGTTGGGATATTTCGCCTTTCGCCACACACATTCGACTTCTATTAGTTCTACTAGTCACCTTTTACGATATGCTTGTTTGAAGGTAAGTTGTGTATACTTCCCCCCCCCCCCCCACTCCAACTCACGCCTTTCCCTTTTCCAACCGAAACTGGAGCATTGGAGCACACACGGAGAAACACATAGGCGAATGATTGTGTTTTCTAGACGTGAGATGAGGTGAGAACACGATGGACACCCAGATAGCCTAAGACAGATGGCGTAAATTTACTTAAGAAAGAACTGATTACCAGGCATCAGAAGAAAGCAAGATGAATTCTTTGCACACTTGGTGAAAGCGGGAAGCAATGAAGAGTGACGTGACAAGGAGAATGTTCGCAGGGAAGTGAGCAAAGACACATCAAGAGAGAAGATGCTGAACAATTTAGGATCATCACATAAAAGAACATCTATATCAGAGATAAGTGACAGGACAAGATCACAAGCACTGAGGTATTGGAAAGAGCAGCTATAATACACCAGTTTTCTCAATACTCAGTCTACAAAGGCTCAGGGGGATGGGTCACACATGGAGAATGGAGGATGGAAGAGCCCATAAGGACATCCTCTGTGGTATACTAAAGAAAGGGTAGAAGATGTCGAGGCCGACCTCTGCTACGATATAAAGATGTGTGCAAGCGGGACATGATTGATACAGGTATTGAGGTGGACTCATGGGAACAAAATGCCATGGACTGTGTTGTCTGAAAAGGGCATACCAGAGAACGGAATCAGAATGAAAGAAGAAATGACTGCAGAAAGACTGATAGCTAAGCAAGCGTCTGAGAAAAAGAGACTAAACACAAATGTCAACAACAACAGTATTGAAACCCCATGCGATAACTAAAAGAATTTTCTTTTAAAAAAAGGGCGGGGCTTGCTTGTCACACTCGCCAACACCATGGGCTTTGAGTCCCATGACTCTTCATAGAACAATTCATCACTATCGTCTTGAAAGACGGAATGGTGCCTATCAATCAGATCTGATCGAAGTAACTGAGACAGAGGGCCGTGGTTATAGATAACAACCAACGCTACACAACAAGGACTTGGAGAGGTTCCTTGGTTTGGTTCTGTTTATACAAAGGATCGACATCATGGCACTAAGGCAGTAACCCATAAGTGCTCCGTTCTACTTTTAACTCAAGCCTGGGTCTGAAGATTCTCTGCGCCTTGCGCGAACTCCGTAGCACCGGCCAGGATCCTAGAATACTTTTGGTAGATTTTCAACTCCATATTTTGCCCGGGCGGCGCCGTTAAGCTACTCTATTCTATTTCCAACTGCCAATGGATATTTTTTACGTGCGCAACAATGCACACCGGGGTCCGATCTTACTGCCTAGAGACCAGGGGAAATTACTAGTCCACGGGGAAAAAAGCCCAGCCTTCATTAGGCCTGAACCCGGGACCTCCAGGCAGACACCATGCCTCAAGACCACTCAGCTCCCAAAAGAGGTTCCTTGTCTTATATAAGTATTAATCAACCCTCGGGATTTTATGTATCTTCTTCTTCTTCTTCGCGTTCACTGGCTGTAAACTCCGGTGGAAAGTTCTGGTTGTTCGTCAACTTCTGGACTGCAGTCCTGTTCCAGAACCTGAGTGTTGCGTGTGCATCAGTTTGACAGATCTGTATGCAGACCGTTGGTTCCTTGCCTCTCAGGCAGATGCACTCTGACTTCGAAGGAAGCTCCCAATTAGTCGACTCTTACGCCATGATTTTGGGTAGGCAGTGGGTCTATTCTTGTTTTTCCCATAGTAGGGCCCCGGAATTTTATGTATGACTAGCTGTACCCGGCCACGCGTTGCTGTGGCGAAATTTGACTACATGGAAAATAGAGAACATAGAAATGTGTCTTCGTTTCACGCTAGCGATGTACAGAGCAACAGCTAAACCACAGCTAATAAAACTGGTTACAAAAGTGGTTATTTGGTTATCACATGCTAAAGCTGTTTGTATTTTTATAGGAGACGGAAGTAAAGCTACAACTGTACTTGTAAATAACAAAGTAAGTCGTAAAAAATAGAAAAGCGGAGGTAGCGTTAGTAAAATATAAACAAATTAGGTAATGAGAACTTGAAAATCACGTGTAAAGCTCTTTAAATTCTCTTAAATTTAAGTCATTACCCCCCTCCCCTTTCCTCTTCCACCGACTACTGCTCTCTCCCTCTTCGAAGGATTTAAAAATCACTAACTGGCGATATTTTGTTGTTGCTGTAACTGACATTGACATCCCTGTCCATCTGGACTAAAATAAGGAGCAGGAATTGTAAAAGGTAGTGAATAGGGCTAGTGAAATATTTACCACATCATCCTTCAAGTACCAGTACAACTACTAAAATAATGTCACTGCTATCTGTGTTACCATCGGAGTAGACAGAGAGTCGTGAGCCAGAAGATTTGGTTCCGCATGGCTAGTGCTGTCGCCACAGACTGGTCAGGTTAGGATGTATAATTTTACTTGCCGACAGAAGAACGCCATAACCTTACCGGCGGTCTTCACATGAGAGCACTATGGTGTAACAGCCCAACCACAACTATTACTGCTGCTGCTACTTTAAGTGGGTAAAGCAGTTACTGTGACTTAAAGTTCTCTCAGTTAATAGTTTGCCCCCCCCCCCCCCCCTTTCCCCCAAATTCACCGACAACTCTTTCCCACATTGAAGTAGTTGGGAGGAAAAAAAACAACACTTGAAAAGCAAATGAACACACGAAAAAAACACCATAATTAGGAAATGAACGCCATTGTAAACAGCACAGCTTAAAATTCCAACACAGATGAAATAACCAAATCTAAATGAAAATAAATGAAAATCTATAAAATTTCAGCGTAACCATGCAATCGGAAAGTTTAACAATGCAATCATAAATATGCGAAATGGTAAAATTTAATTATCAAATGGTTTACCCATTTACTGTTTTTTTTTATATTAAGGCAACATGGCTAGTGCTGTCACCACGACAGAGCAGATGAGGATATTATTTTAGTCCGGGGTAAAAAAAAAAATTAACTACTGCGGATTCGAACCCAGGTTTACCGCACTTGAACCCAGTGTTCTAACCATTCGACCAAGCAGCCACTTAATCGGAACAACGAAAAGAGAACACAACTATTAGACATATGTGTCCCTACCACTGTGTCGCGATTAAAACACAATTCAAAACCGCAGGCAATTGTTTTCTCGTAGACAGATACTCCAGATATATTAATGAAATAGAAATCGCACGTGTCTAACATGATTAATGAAGTTAATGTCGCAGTCACTGTCTCCCCCGACGTCGAGATAGTCCTCGATGGCCCCCCCCCCCCCCCCCCCCCCCCCCCCAATCGAAGGTTGTTTGGAAAAAAAAACAGAAAATAGAAATCGTGTTTAATATGGTTATTGTGGCAAATATAGAGATAGTCTTGTTTGCTGTACCACGACCTACTCTATGTATTAGTATTAGAGAAGGCGTTGGCTGCACGTAACTCGCCGGCGAATGGTAAATACGGCGCATGCGCAATTACTAACGTGGCTATAATTAGAAATCACTAAAGTTATAAATATTAGTTGCGTATATTTTTGCATTAATTGTGGTCACCTATCTCTAACAGTGACAGGTTGAATTTCAAACCACGACGGTTCAAAATCCGGTATCACAACAAACATATCCTGAAAATTTCAGCCAAATCGGTTCAGTAGTTTCCGAGTCTATAGGGGTGAAACAAACACACAAACATTGATTTTTATATATATAGATGTTGAATGTAAGGCGTAGCAGTAGGAGAGGGGGAGGGGGCGGGCAGACAATTATCGCAAGCCTGGAGAGAGTGGTGCACTAGGGAGTGATCATGGGGTCTGGCTAAAATTTCCCGCTTCAGGGAAAGGCAAGAGGGACATACAGTCCCACTGCTAGTGGTATTATCGGAACTGGAACCGTCCTGGTTGTTGAAATGGGGGATGCAAGGCTACGATGTCGACTCACTTCAGATAAACAGTGTATTCCAATACCAAATTAGGTCATGCTGAGTTTTAAGATGAGGCGAATCGGTTAACATCCGACCCTGAACTGATCTCATATTATTTCGAAACCTACCTTAAAAAAAAAACTACGCACTTCTCTTTAATGCATACCTGCTTTTATCTTTGTTTCCGCATGATTTACTGTGACTTTTTCTAGCTGACACCTCGCGACGCGATCACATGTTCTCACAGGAGGTGCCACTCAGTACGTTTCCGCTCAACATCCGGTGTTAACAAGCACGTGATAATCGCGACCAATCGTCTTTATGCCCGCGAAAACGATCGTTGTAAAGTGCACTTCCTGTTGAATGGAAATCTTCGTCTGCCGACCTTTTCTCATTCGCTTGTAAATGTGTGCATAGAGATATCACAATAATCTCTGTCGCTGTAAACTCACGCACATGCGTTAGATAATTCTCTAGAAATTGTCTGAGGAAAACACAAAGAGAAAGAGAATTCGTCATATAACCCACAAATGCCTTTGCATAATAAATGAAGGCTGTTCTATTCACACTTTGAATTGTGTCTATCCATTCATGAAATTATAACTTCCTGTGAAGTTTGAAGGTTGAACAACGGACCAACATCATGGCACACGGGTAGTAACCCATAAGTGCTCCGTTCTTCTTCTAACTCAACCCTGAGTCCCAAAAGTCCTAGCGCAATGCCGAATTCTGTTGCAGAGGATCCTGAAATACTTTGAGTAGATTATCAACTCCAAGTTTTGCCTGAGCAGCTCCGTCAGGCAACTTTTTTTTTTTTAATTTTTAATTTTTTTAAATTTCCAACTGCCAAGTGAATTTTTTACGTGCTATATTAATACACTCAGGCGTCCGATCTCGCTACCCAGAGACCAGGGGAAATTACTAGAAGTCCAGAAAAACAGCACAATCTTCATCTAAGTAGTTCACCATTGTGCCCTTGTGGGCTGTGTGCACAGACTACAGAACATCTTCTGCAAGCATGTCCTTTGTTCAGCCCAAGGGAATACTTGACCACTGAGTCAACACTGTACTCAAAGTGGCATGGAACTAAAAGGGAAATGTGAAACTTCTAAAAACTTCTAGGGAACTCCTAAAAACTGTCAAATTTATTACAAGAACTTGTCTGTCAGTCTAAATCAGAAAGCGAACACATGAAGAAGAAAAACAAGCTCCTGGATACCTAGTTCAACCTTCTAATCATAAAGCACAGTTGTATTGGGGCACTATAAAATGGTTACGTCATGACCCGCAGTCCAGTGTGGGATGGTAGTGAATATTGTCGCTTTTCTTAAATACATCCGATTTAATGGTCATCAGTTTCCTTTGGCATTTGTTTTTAAAAATGCATTTTACTTTCGTTCTTTGTCTTCGTTATTTCTCCAGCTGTCTCTGACATAAGGAAAAACTAAAATAATATTAGAAGTGAAAATACGTAATTTGGTTTTAAAACAATATAATTTACATATTATCTATCTTGTTTGGTTCTTCTTTTACCGCTTTAGGGTCGAGGAAGATGTAAGATTCTGTTCCTTGATCTTTTGACCCTATCGACCATAGATACATGGTGCTGTTATAGAATTTCTCTGATGTTATCTTTCCATGTGTTCTTGGTCTACCTCGTGCTTTACGTTCTTCCCCTCTCCTAATGGATGCCTTATATGGTATGGCGTCACCAGAATTTCGCTTCGAGTACGTAAATTATTTGATCGGCATTCTTTGTATGTAATTTTCTCGCATGCTATATAAAGAACAGCTTTTAGAATACGGATGTGAATCTTCGACAGATAATAAATAAACCATACAATTTCCTGAGGTCTCGAAGATGTGGTTTTACAGAAGAATCCTTAGAATTCCTTGATATGTCCCATACTTGGTTTGCATTATTGAATCGGATGTTAAATTCTTCATCCAATTTACCATCTTCGGTGAATTTTGTTCACATATATTTAAACTCAGATGCCTACTTAATGCCTTTGTACACTACTGTCGGCGTCTGTGGCTTAGGCGTTGCGAACGCGGTTCGTAATACCAGGGTGCCGAATACGATCCCAGCTGCAGACGGTTTGTCTTGCGTTGGTTTCGTCAGTGGTATCGAGAGCTGGCCGTTCCGAAAGTAATGGCAAACTACTGAACGTAACATTTGCCTAGAAAATAAGCCACAACAGCCAAAAAACGCTTGGGTTGGTATTACAATGTTCTGTAAAGGACACGCAACTGACTAAGAGTTACTATACATAGATTCTATGTATAGTAACATGTATAGCATGATTCCATGCTCATTTTTTCTGTCTACATATTTATATATGCAATCATAATTAATAATATCTTTCAGCTTGACTTGAGCGAGCTACTGCTGGACTGGTACATGGAGGTGCGAGATGCCATTACCAGTTGCGACGACATCCACTCTGTGAAGTCAAAGAGGACACGCCTCTGCGTGACCAACCACACATTGTATAACCACAGCCTCGACTGCAGCCCCAAGTGGATCCTTTTCCTGTGCATCTGCTGGATTCTCTTTGTGCCATGCTACAGGGTGGGTTCAATGTTGTTGTTGTTGTTGTTGCTGGTGGTGTTAGTAGTGGTGGTGTGAAGGTGGTGGTTGTGGTATTAGTAGTGGTAGTCTTTGTTGCGATTTTCGACGATGTTGTTTATCCATAGACATATTTATGTGGCAGAATTAATAAGGACATCCAACAAAGATGCAATACAGCCAATCAAGTTATAGCACAGATGGCACAAATTTTGAAATGCAAGCATGTGAATATGAAATCTAAAAAAAGCACTGTTCAAAACAGTATTCTTACTAATGCTATGTTATCAGTGTCAGACATGGACAGTTTCTTGAAAAAGAAGACACAAGACAAATAGTCGCGATAGCAAAGAAATGTTACGTACTATGCTAAATGTAACGAGGAAAGACCGACTTAGGAACGATGACATCAGGAGGAGAGTCGGCACGGAAACAATGTTTAACTTGATCCGCAGAAAACAAATCAAAAGGTTTGGCCATGTAACAAGACTGGCATCAGAGAGGGCACCGCCGAAAGCAATGTTATACAGATACAGTCTGCCGATGGAGGTGCAGTTATATACACCGATGAATTCATCGTTCAGCATGTAGAGAGCTCATGGGCTTTTGCGGTTCTGGTTGGAGGGAGAACTGTAAAAGATAGCGGTTCTTTTTCAAATAGCCTGAATATGGCGGTGGTGGCAGTAACAAGAACACGGATGAAGCAAGATACAGAAATCTCCCCATGCGTGATTCCATGAGATGAAATGATTCCATGAGATGAAGTGATTCCATGAGATGAAATGATTCCATGAGATGAAATGATTCCATGAGATGAAATGATTCCATGAGATGAAATGATTCCATGAGATGAAGTGATTCCATGAGATGAAGTGATTCCATGAGATGAAATGATTCCATGAGATGAAATGATTCCATGAGATGAAATGATTCTATGAGATGAAATGATTCCATGAGATGAAATGATTCCATGAGATGAAATGATTCCATGAGATGAAATGATTCCATGAGATGAAATGATTCCATGAGATGAAATGATTCCATGAGATGAAGTGATTCCATGAGATGAAATGATTCCATGAGATGAAATGATTCCATGAGATGAAATGATTCCATGAGATGAAATGATTCCATGAGATGAAATGATTCCATGAGATGAAGTGATTCCATGAGATGAAATGATTCCATGAGATGAAATGATTCCATGAGATGAAGTGATTCCATGAGATGAAATGATTCCATGAGCATGCTTAAGAAAATCGAGACAGGATGAATTCGAAGAAAATGGTTTGAGTCGCTGGGGAAATCTCGTCTGTCAGAACCTTGTTTCGTTTTTCTTTAGCAAGGGCACTCTGGGGTAAGAGGCAATGAACGAGCGGACTGGCTTACTGGTAGGGACATTTTGGGTACGGGAAAAGCAATGGACCGGGTCGATATTCTCAGTGCTCTCAAAGACGCAGGACGAGTAGATAATTCAGGAGACGACGGTGAGTCGGCAACATTCAAAAGACTACAAGAACTTCAGGTAAAACGAGGCATCGGCAGTCAGCATCACACCGGCTGCCTTTACTTCCTAGGACTGCACCTGGTACCCACTCAAGGATGGGTCGACCTAGGGGTTAAGGTCATTTTTTAGGGGGAAAAGGAAACGTCGGGCTCTGTTGGGACCCGCTCGCGTGGGGATCGGAAGGTCGTGGGTTCGATCCCAGGTGCAGTCTCGGGAAGTAAAGGCGGCCGGCGTGATGCTGACCACATCACACATCTTGAGCCGATTGGTCTTTAAAAATTCAGGTCTAGCCCTATATGCCCTATACGCTTAAAGGCGTAGGACCTTTATTTTTTTTTTCTTTTTATGTCGGGGCCAAAATCCACAACCTTCCGAACCGCAGGCCAGCGTCTAGCAGCTGAACCACGGCGACTTCACTTCTTTATATGTACTTATACACATACACACACATATATACATACACACACACACATACACATACATACCACATTTTAAATCGGTAGAGACAATATGTGAGCTGTGATCTGCATGCAGACGCCACATACTGTGCAGGTCAGGATTTTCACTTTACGTCTCAGACAGAGATTTAAAAAAAATGATCATCTTACCAAGGATTTGAATGTTATTGAATGTTGAATTAAGAATCGACATCAAAGCACTCGGGACAGCCCTATAAGCGCTTCGTTCCCATCTTCAGCAGCAAGCGACGAGTTCCAATTCCGATGGTACCAGTAACCGATTGCATATTCATATCGCCATTTCCTTTCCTTTAGAAAGATATGAAACCCAACGAAAAGTAGATCAACGAGCTTCACAATATAACAAACACAAACGAAAAGTGAACGTTGCGGCCATAAGCACCTACATACATGAAACAAAACCACACGAATACATAAAAATCACTTTACTGACGCATCCCAAAGCAGCCAGGTTGATGTCTTGCCAGTGGAGGAAAGAACCATATGCCGCGGTCGCAAGACAAGGACTAGATTTTAAAAATTAAGGAGCACCTCAGCTGCGTTTCCTTAATCTGAGGAACATTCCCAAAATCTTCGTCTCCCGTCTGATGTGGAGTTCCAGTAAATATCTTTTACGCTATGCTGCAGAAGAAAAAGAACTTGCACACGGATTCCTTTAGGGAAATGCTTGGTAATGGGATTCAACCATCCTTCTCTGCTGATATAAATATCAGTATTGGCCTTGTGTCGGCTCTGTGGCAAAGTCGATGCGAAGCTTCGTAATGCCGGGTTCGATCCCAGCTGCGGGCCAAGTGCCTTGCGTTGGTGTCGACAGTGGTATCAAGAAAGCCGACCGTCTAAAAGAAATGGCAAACTACTAGACGTAAATTTGCCTAGATAAACCACACAACAGCCAGGCCTAGCTGTTGTGGTTGGTTCTGCAACGTCCTGTAAAGGATACGCAACGAACCTATTAGCCTTGTTTGCCCCGTTACTTCTTATCGTCAAGAGATGAATTCGTAATGCAGAAAATGAATGCCCAACAACTCAGTCCCCTTTGGGATACTATTTTGTTAGTACCGGATCTTCCCTGTGTGGGTTGCAGGGCCCAAATGTGGGGGGGGGGGGGGGGAGTATATACCCACTGCCTGCACAAAAGCATGTCGTAAGAGTCGACTAATTTGGAGCTTCTTTCAAAGTCGGAGTACATCTGCCTGACGGGCAAGGAAGCAACAGTATGCATGCAAATAAGTCAGACCTGTAAAACGGATTTACACGCAACTCTCAGGTTCTGGAACAGGACTAGAGTCCAGAAGTGGACGAGCAACCAGAACTTTTCGAAGCTTACAACCGGTGAACGCGAAGAAGAAGAAGTACCGGATCTAGGTCAGATATTACTGAGCTACTGTGACAGTAGTCAGTACTGTCTGGTCTTGGTTAACACCTAACGGTGGGTGACGTTTATCGAATCTGACATACCACAGTGTGCAGACGGCTTCGAGCTATGGCGCGCATTGGGTAGGATACTAGCCTTATCCAAGGAAAAGGAACTGCTACCTGGAAACGTAATGTTACAGCACGACGGACAGAACCCTTAGCCTTGGATGGTAGAGTTGGTCTAGGAAGGAAGCTCTCGCAGGTAGGAAGATTGAGCACTTCTTTTCTGATCCGGCAGCTTCTGCAGTATGCTTTGTTCAAAGCGTAGTGTTATTACCCCTACTTTGAAGTGAAAAGACAGGCCGAGAGAGAGAGAGAAAGAGAGAGAGAGAGAGAGAGAGAGAGAGAGAGTGAGTGAGTGAGAGAAAGAGAGAGAGAGAGAGAGAGAGAGAGAGAGAGAGAGAGTTAGCTAGTTGCGTATCCTTTACAAGACGTTGCAGAACCAACCCCAGCATTTCTTGTCTGTTGTGGTTTTTTTTAGGCAAGTTACGTCCAGTAGTTTGCCATTGTGTTATGGGCGGTCGGCTTCTAGATACCACCTTCGAAACCAAAGCAAGGTGCAATACCCGCAGCTGGGATCGAACCCCGCGCCCCGACATTAAGTAGCGCATTCGCAACGCCTAAGCCTCAGACTCCGACGAGAGAGAGAGAGAGAGGGGGGGGGGGGAGATAAAAATTATTTGTGTCTACAATACTCCACAAGCTTTATGCCATGGAGAAGAGGAACTTCACTCTTGACCTTAATTCGTTGCTATGGGCAGCGGTTTCCATACCACCCCACAGACCCCATAGCATCGTGTAAGCTAATCGCCTGGACAGACGGAAAAGGTCAGTAGCCGGTTCTACATCGATCTCACTCTAGACACAACAAAATCCCTTTCCTCAGCTCAGCAGCACTAAAAGCCAATACCAGGGCCTAAGTGTTCTTCTGCTTTCTCCCTGTATTCCCCAGTAGAGCGTAGGCACTCAACCAACTTACGCCAGGTCGTTAAATCTTCTTCTTCTTCTTTCGTTCGCATGAAATAAATTGTCTATATCTGCAAAGCCGACTCTTGTATGAATTTCACTGTCTTTTGTAATTCACTAAGCGGCCCGTAAAGTTTGACTTCCACAAGTGTCTCTTTTGGCCAAATGTTTTGCCTGAAAGCGTTAAATATGGGACAGTCTTGAAGGATGTGATCTGCTGATTCAGGTGCCAGTCCACAAGTACACATGGCCGATTGGCCAATCTTAAATTTGTTGTACATGTGGGAGCGAAGTCTATTGTGCCCTGTTCTAAGGCGAAGGATAATAACTTGCTCTGGTCTGTCCATAATATGGTAATCATCTTGTGCCAGTTTCGGTGGCATTCTGATTGATTTGATCATTCTCTTCTTCTGTTGATAAGAGACTGGTATGTCAGGTTGTTCTTCAGTTGCACCTTCCTTAGCTAGTTTATCAGCTTTTTCGTTTCCGGGAACTCCACAGTGGGAAGGTATCCACTGCATTACTAATTTACAGCGGTTGCCTAGTTCGGATAATAGTGTCCGTATGCTTGGTAATTTTCCAGACTGGAGTGACTGAAGTACTGCTTTTGCATCTGTCAGGAATACCACTGGTTGTGAAAAATACCCTGTATTTAGTAGTTTCTCTACCGCTATCTTGATGGCTTGAACTTCTGCATCATAGTTGTGACAGTGCTTTCCCGTTGGTAATTTGGCTGTATCCCTGGTATTATTAGGATACTCAATGTACACTCCCGCACCTCCGTTTCTGACTGCGCTTTCTGCTGACCCATCTGTGTAAACACGGACCCAAAGGTTTTGCGGGTATTCATCATCAAGTAAACTGAGGGTGGCTGTTTTGCGCGCTGCACACTGTTTTGTTCTTCCTTGTCAAATACCCCTTTCACTTCAGTCTTGATGTGTATTGGAAACTTATACTCCTCTCTCCAGGGGGTCCGTTCTGGGACAGCATTTAAGGATCTATCAGTTGCAGGTAAATCAGTGGTTTGTCTGCCGAGCCGTTTGGCCTGGTGGATAAAACTACTTCTCTTTAGTCGTCCCAAAGCTAAATTTTGAATCTTACATTCATAGGGTGACTGGGCATACTAAGAAACTTTTCTGCTTGTAAAAGCATCTTGGGTGTCTCTGCGTTCACTTAGTGCTTGGGTCATCCCCATTTTCTCCATCACAGCTATAGGTGTTGATTTTCATACTGCCTGTGGTAACTCTGAGTGCTTGATTTTGCACTTTGTCTAATTCTTGCAATGTGGTTTTTGATGCCGAACTCCATGCTGTTGATCCGTATTCAAGATGTGGTTCGAACACTTTGTTGGTAAACTTTTCTAAGTATTTTCCCGCTAGCACCCCATGTGGTTCCACTTAGTTTTTCTCAGAATGGCTACCCTCCTTCTGGCTTTGGTTGCTGCCTTGTTGATGTGTTTTTCTCCATGTTAATCTATCATCAAACGTTACGCCGAGGTATGTGGGCTCATTATCCTCTCTCAGGGGTACTCCATTTATGTGCATGGCGCCTGATTTTTGTTTAGGAGAAAGGGTAAAGAGAGTGGTGCTGCATTTGCCTATGTTGATGCTGACACACCATTTGTCGGCCCATTTAGCCATTGCATCTATGGCTCTTTGTAGCAGTCTGGTGGCCACTGTCGCATTTTCATTTGTACACCAGAGTACCAAGTCATCAGCATACATTGCAGCTTTAATTCCATGGGGTAGTTCAGAAAGCAGGTCGTTGATATAGACTAGGAAGAGTATGGGGGACAGGACACCTCCTTGTGGGACGCCATGGCGCAGCAAAACTTTCTTGCTCTTAAGTCCATCTATCTGTACTCGGGATCTTCTGTTATACAAGTATGCTTTGACCCATTTGTACATACTCCCATTCACCCTGCAGTCTCTCAGTTTCTTCAGTAGACCTTCTTTCCAGACCTTGTCAAATGCTTTCTTCAGATCTATCCATGCCGTTAGCACTAGCTTCTTTTCCTGGAAGGCATCCTCAATTTCTTGTGAAAGGTAAGTTGTCTGGTCTTCTGTGGAGTAGCACTGTCTAAATCCTGCCTGCTGCGGCGTGAAAATGTTTTCACTTTCCAAGTACCATTGGAGTCTAAGGTTGACAATACGTTCCATTGTTTTACAGAGGCAGCTGGTAAGACTGATCGGCCTATAGCTGGAGGCATCAGAACTGTCCTTTCCTGGTTTAAGCAGAGGTATTGTGATTGCTTCTCTCCATATTTGAGGAACTTTGCCACTGGTCCAACAATGATTAAAGATCTGTAGCAGCTTTATTTTGGCAGTTGTTCCAAGGTTCTTAATCATTTCGTTGGTGATTCCATCAGTTCCAGGTGATTTTCCCATTCTCAGCTTTGATATTGCTAATTCTAACTCGCTGGAAGTAAATGCTGCCACCAGTGCCTCAGGAATTATATCTTTTTGTCTTGTATGTTGTTTGGTTTCTTGAACCTCTCGCTGTTTCTCTCGGCTGACATTAATATTGCTGTCTTCTGCAAAGGAATCTGCAAAGTGGTCAGCTGCCTGTTTTCTTGTTAGGATGGCTCCCTCTTTGCACAGTGCAATATAACCATTTCTCCCTGTATTCTCATCATTAATTTGCTTAATTAACCTCCACAACTTCCTTGTGTCTCTTTCAAAGTTTAGGGACTTTGTCTTTTCCTGCCAGCTTCTCCATCTAGCCTGCAGTTTGGCTCTTTGAAATTTGGCCTTTGAATGTTGGTAGTTGTTAAACTGCTCTTGACAAGGTCTGGTCTCAGCCTGTTTTCTTTCTGTTTCCATATTGTTGTGCAGTTGCTCCAGATCGCAATTCCAGTACGGTTTGTATTGTTTACGCGCACCTCTTGGAACTGCTTCTAGGGCTGCCTGCAGTATGTGTTTGCTCAACTGTCGTTAAATCATTTTGAATCCTTTGCTATCGCATGCAGCTTAATCCATGTATTCTCTATCTTTTTAACCTCTCTCTTCTCTCTCCCTCTCTTCTCCCTCTCTTTCTCTCTTCTCTCTCTCTTCTCCCTCCCACCCCCCCCCTCTCTCTCTCTATCTCTCCTTCTCTCTATCTATCTTTCTTTCTTTGTATTTCTTTAAAGGGTCCAAAGATTCGTCGTAAAACTCGGTTTAAAAAAATATCATAAGGTTTCATCTCTTTTAGCTCCAAGTTTCAGAGCCATATAAAACAACTGAGAGTAGGATATCACCAAGAGATCGCCTGAGATCAGAAATTTTCCGCACCAGGCACTATCTGACATTGCTACGCTATTGCACAGTGCCTCATATCAATGCTGACAAAGGCTTTCACATAGTCTAGAGTTAGTTGTGTATCCTTTACAGGATGTTGCGAAACCAACTCCAGCATTCTGTGTCTGTTGTGGTTTTTCTAGGCAAGTTAACGTCCAGTAGTTCGCCACCCATGTCGAAACCAACGCCAGGCGCAAGGACTGCAGCTGAGATCAAACCCAGAACCCCCACATTACGAAGCGCAGTCGCAACGCCTAAGCCACAGAGGCCAACAAAGTCTTCGATTACAATCTTTGAATACAATACAAAGTGGCGAATTCCATTCAATGCATTTGGTCTTTTACTATACGGCATCTGCTTTGGACACAAACCCACCGGATTATCCATTAACTGTTTATTAATTACATCGATTAGTCCGACCAAAGCAATCATACTTGACAATGATGTCTGGTGCTTTATTAATATCCTACCCCAAACAGGGGAAATCCACAGGTCACGGAACAGTCTAATATTTCAGGGGGTGGTAGAAAGGCTGCATGCAATCGTGGAACCGAGGTGCGTTAGGGTTAGGGCCAGTGCTAGATGTTTTGGGGTCGTTAAAAGCATCAGAATACCGGAAAATCCATTCTTCTTCTTCTTCAGCCTCTCTATCCCCAATGGAGCATAGGCCCTTAACCAACTCACGCCAAGTCATTCTATCCTTCGCCATTACATGAAGTTCTCCGCATGTCCTCCCATCTTTCTAACTTCATTCTCCAGCTCTCTTCTCCATGTGTTTTTTGGCCTTCGCTTATGCCTATGCCTCTGTGGGTTCCAATGCGAAGACATTCTAATTATGCTGTTCTCCTGTTTTCTCAGTGTGTGTCCTATCCAACGCCAGCGTCTTTTCCTCGCCTCTTGGTCCACTTGAACCTGTTTAGTTCTCTCCCAAAGTTCTGCATTAGTTATTCTATCAAACCGTGTCATACTTCTTCTACTTGAAGAGCCTTCCCTCATCTTGGTTGGCTGGGTTTTACTTGCTTCTCTTTCTTACTTTTCCAGTCTTACCACCCTCTAAAATAATGGACTGTCCTGTGACGTCATGTGGGGGTGGAATATTATTAAAGCACCTGATATTTTGCCAAGAACAGACAGCAACATAACTTCTCTATAGTTTTTATACTGCTGCATGTTTTATCAGATATTATTCTCTCGTCTCCTCGTATTTTGTCGATCTCATAATTTTAATGTAAAGTTTGTGTAGCAGTTTCATAGATGTTTTCCTACTCGCCTCACTAACTTCTGGGAGTCGCCGTTCTGTAGCGGCGAGATGCTTGCCTGCGGATCTGAAGGTCGTGGGTTCAGTTCTCGATAGAGCCGGACTGTTTGCAAAAATTACCTTGGCTTCCGGGTCAACCCAGCCTTAAATGGGTATCATGTAAAGCCTAGGAAGTAAATGCGGACGGCGTGAAGGTAACCACACCACCCACCTATGATGGCCAAGAAAAACTTTTGAGATGTGAGAGTGTACAGTGCTACCAGTGCCACACATGGACCCTTACTACAACTAAGGAGCGGAAGATCGTAACAACAGAGATGAGACGTCTTGGAAGAGCTGCCGGTGTATCAAGACGAGATAAAAATCAAGAATGAAGAAATCAGAAGAAGACTAGGACTACAACCAGTCATACAGTTCATTAAAGAACAACAAATGAGACGAAAAAGCCCTGGTACTTACTGCCACAGAGAGCCAAACTGAACAAAAATATTGAACACAGAGCCAGGGGTAGACCACGACAGAGAGAGAAGGACACCATAACTAGTAGCCTAACAGAAATGAACATCAGCTTGTACAATGCATAGGGAAAAGTGCACAAACGATCCTTACCTCCCCCCCCCCACCCCACCCCCATTTTTTTTATCCCCCAACACATCCCGGAGGTAAATGGTGGAAGAGAAGAAGAAGAAGAAGACCCACAGAATGCCGATTGGTTTATAAAATATAGGTCTAGCCCTATTTGTCCAAACTGTCCGAAGGCGTGGAGAAGAGTCCTTTACTTTACCCAACAACTTGGGGGCTGCGTGGTCTCCAGGCATGGTATCCGCCGAGTGCTAGAGGTTCCGGGTTCAATCCTCGGCAAGGGCTGGGATTTTTTCCCGTGGACTTGAACTTCTAGTAATTTTCCCTGGTCTTTGGGTAGTGAGATCGGACACCCGTGTGCATTGTTGCGCACGTAAAAAAAAATCTCTTGGCAGTTGGAAATCGAAAAGAGTAGCCTAAGGGCGGTGCCCAGGCAAAATTTGGAGTTAAAAATCTATCCAAAGTATTTCAGGATCCTCGCCGGTGCTACAGAGCCTGTACATTTTGCTGAGCTTCTTCCGACTCACCCTTGAGGTAGAAGAAGAACGGAGCACTTATGGGTTACTACCCGTGTGCCATGATACTGATCCTTTGTTCAAACCTCAAACTTTTTCTGGAACACCGGTTCTCAACCGGCCGGTAGCGATCCCTTTTTGGGTCGTACAATCCTTTCACTAGGGTCGCCTTAGGCCATCGGAAAACGCAAATTCATTGAAGTGATTGAGGAAAATAATTGTCTATGGGTTGCCGCAACATGAGGGAACTTTGTTAAAGGGTCGCCGCAACATGAGGGAACTTTGTTAAAGGCTTCCCGCAACATGAGGGAACTTTGTTAAAGGGTCGCCGCAACATGAAGGAACTTTGTTAAAGGGTCGCCGCAACATGGGGGAACTTTGTTAAAGGGTCGCGGCTCTAGGAAGGTTGAGAGCCCCTGTTCTAGAAAAACAACCAATCAAACAACCAATCAGCCAAGCCTACCCAGGTTTAAGCAACCTTTCATTCATTTTCTATCTAAGTTTCGTAAAGAAAATTGCTCTCTAAACTGCATATCCTCCTTCTGAAATAACTGCTGATCGAACCTCTCTAAGAAGATGGGGGATGCTAGCAATCGCCACAACTAGGATCGTTTTCTGGCCGAATGTAAGAAGGAGACCGGAAATTTCAGCGCTGTTTTTGTGTTTACCGTCTGGCTGGTGAGCCGTAAAAGGTAATTGGCGCCGGGAATGATGGGTGATTGATGGGGCTATTTCTGCACCACCGGTTGGTTGTCTTTGTAACGTCGGTGACGGGGTCGCCCATTGGCTCGCCAGTAGATGACTTCGTTAATGGCATCAACACTGCAATAGTTCTTCCTTTTCAGAGCTCACAGTGACGTGCAAAGATATTTTATGTGGCGCACATAACCTAGTCACAATTATAACCTAAACCTTTACCTTTGGGGGAGAGGCGTTCCATGTCTAGACGCCTGCATAACGTCTCGAATGTCTTAGGTTTAAAACAACATGGAAGCTGATCTGACTAACTAACCTGTGTTTCCGTGCCGACCCAAATGAAAAATCGGTGCCTGGAATTATCCTGAAAAGTAAAGACAGTCGGTTGATATTGTGTCGACTGGTCCATTAAAACACACACACACACACACACACACACACACACACACACACACACACACACACTCACACACAAACTACGTGTCTATAACCATTCAACCTATTCCTTCTTTTTTTCGCGTTAAATTTTTCTTTCATCCGGGCTACTACTAACACACTGGGTACCATAAGATTACAAAATCCTAGTGTGGATAGAAAACCAGATGGCAGATACACAGTTCAGCCTCCAAAGAAGATGTAATTGGTGCACCCGTAACGACTACAGTGGTAACTTGCAGTTTCTTGTGCCGGTAACGACATGATAAGTGCTAACCGATCGACAGTCCCACGCCCAATTAAGGCAATCTTTCAGCTGGTCCGCTGTTTGAGTTTGCTCAAAGAAAATTGCCCTCTAAACCCGTCTGTCGTCTTTGACCGATGAAGGAGACACTCCAGGAAGATGAGAAAGTGTGTTCACAATGGCTATATTTTGAGATAGTTTTTTTTTTTTTTTTTGGACAAATGTCAGACGCAGACTGGAAATTTCAGCGTTCTTTTCTGTCTAATGTCCGGTTGAAGAGTAGGGTCCGTAACTGACGCTCAAAATAATAGGTGATTAATGGGTGCTTTCTTAATATCCTACCTCAATCATGGGAAATTCACGGGACAATCAAATATTTCAGGGTGGGGGGGGGGGGGGTTTGGTAGATAGACTACATGCAGTCGTGGGACCTATGTTGCATGCATTCGTGAGACCTAGGCTGCACTCTCTCGTGGGAAGCAGGTGGGTTGGTGTTAGGGCCAGTACTATATGTTTTCGGGTCGTTAAAAGCATCACAACGCTGGGAAACCCAGTCTTACCAACCTCTAGGTTGTTGGACTGTCTTGTGACGTAATCTAGGAAAGGATATTATGAAAGAACCAATTAGTGATGACAAAGAAACCAACACCCGATGCAGTAAAGCTGGTTAAGTATTGGGACAGCTAGCTCCCTTTTACAACATGAGGCAATCCCAATCAGCACAAAGAAACATCTTATACAAAGCATATTCATTCCCACCCTACGCTACCAGTGCCACAACAAAACATAAAAGAAAATTAGTAACCATGGAAATGAGGTGTCTGAGAAAGGCTGTAGCAGTGACCAGAAAATATAACATAAGGAATGAGGTCATACGAGATCAAGTCGGCACAGAACCAATTCTAAATTACTTACAAAGACAGCAAATTAAATGGTTTTCCCACTTAAATAGAGAATGCCTTCTGATGCTATAACGTAGCAGTAGCAGCAGCAACAGTAGTAGTAGTAGTAGTAGTAGTAGTAGTAGTAGTAGTAGTAGTAGTAGTAGTAGTAGTAGTAGTAATAGTAGTAGTAGTAGTAGTTGTTGTTGTTGTAGACGTAGTAGTAGTAGTAGCAGCAGCAGCAGCAGCAGTAGTAGTAGTAGTAGTAGTAGTAGTAGTAGTAGTAGTAGTAGTAGTAGTAGTAGTAGTAGTAGTAGTAGTAGTAGTAGTAGTAGTAGTAGTAGAATTATAAGTAGTAGTAGTTGTTGTTGTGATGATGGTGGTGGTAGTAGTTGTTGTATTTCGATGGCTTCAGTTGTACGCGTAGCAGCGTCAGTAAAATTGTAACGACAGAAGACGTATGTCCGAGCTGTCCCGAGACGCATTCATCATCTACAACAAATAGGATACAAATAATCATCCCTTTGTTAACCTGACGACCTCCACCGGTTGAGAATAATGATGGCAAAATGAGGTTGGCTAAACCAGATTAGCAATGGCAGACGTGTCAAAACTGTATTCTTCTGCCATTTGTGCGTTTGTGTTTAGATTCGTTGTCCCCCCCCCCCCCCCCCCCCCCCCCACCCCCCCCCTCCCCCCCCCCCCCCTTCCCCGAACATTTGTTGTCCGAATAGTTTGTTAAGCTTTTTGGTAAATGCTCAATACGTGTGTGTGTGTGTGGAGGGACGTGTGAGACCTAGCCCCTTATACTTTTACATTCATCGGTCCTCGACCATACCTTAACACGAACAAAGACAGACAGTAAAACCGCTGACACATAATGTCCATTAACTCCCAGCAATCAAGAACTCTAGCGACTGGGAAACTTGGCTAGATAACGCCTTTATGTCTTCCTGCTTTTAAAAGTACCCGTACGTGAACCAATCAAGCTATGACTGGTCCCTTTTATTTTATAATTTGTTCCTTAACGGGTCATGGAACGCGGAAGAAACAGTTTTAACATAGGGTTTCTTGTATCTAATATCATTTTATCATTTCAGCTATATCAGTTCATAATAATATGTGTAATAATCCATCGGTATACTTAGGGTATAGCCTAAAATGGGTACCAGGATGTATGTCCTGGGGAAGTAAAGACGGCCGGCGTAATGCTGACCACATTACCCACCTAGTGCCGATTGGTTTGTAAAAATTGGGGATGCTTTTCCCATATGCCTGATGCGCGTAAGGCGTGAAAAGGGATATTTACTTATTTTACTTCACTTGGTCAGCTTGTTCGCTTTAGGAGAAACGGTAAGTAGCTTTTGCTTGCAATGCCTAAGAAGAATACTTGGCATTAAGTGTCAAGACAAGATCATAAACACTAAGGTATTGCAAAATAGCAACTACTACCACAGTTTTCCCAATGCTCAGTCTTGGAAGGTTCAAATGGCTCGGTCACACCTGAAGAATGAAGGGTAGTAGAGTTTCTAAGGACATCCTCTATGGTGAACTACAGATGGAAAAAAGTTATCGAGGCTGGCCTCTTCTGTCATAAAAACATGTATAAAGGTAGATTCGTGGGAACCAAATTTCGTGAACCGTGTTGCGTGGTGGGGGGCAAATCAAAAAGGGAGGGGGGAAACGATTACAGAAATGATAAGAGCTAATCAACTAATACGCAATATCCTACCTCCTGACAAACAAGTGATGACGTCAATAGTAAGTTTTGGCGGGAAAAGAAGGTTTTCAAAACTTGTTGATTACGGTGCATCTTTGCTATACGCAATATCCTGCCTCCTAAAAAACAAGTGATGATGTCCCCTGTTACAGTAGGACCTAGGCTGCACTCTCCCGTGGGACGTATGTGGGTTGGGGTTAGGGCCTTTTCTACATAATTTGGGGTAGTTTAAAGCATCAGAAAGCCGGGAAGCCCAGTTTTACCGAACTCAAAAATGTTGGACTGTCCTGTGACGTCATCTGGGGGGTAGGATATTACGAAAGAACCCACGGGCGGACACCTATTGTACTGACATAAAACTGCCCTGAACAACAGGTATGGACAATACAGTATCACGTGACATCACCCATAATGACAGCATCAAATCAGGCAATGCCCATCTAATCATGGCTTAAACATTCTTTCTGGGGGTCTTGGTGTGTGTCTTATTATTCACATATGAGTGGAGAAATCTCGACCGACTCTGGCTGCATGAGTCGGCACGACTGCGTTTTTTTTTTTTTCTTTTCACTAAACGGTTTAAGTTGTATTATCAGATGCCTGACGGGTGCACTTAGTTTTGTACAGTGAAGTAAATGATACTTTTCCCCGCCTTCGGGCGTATTGAGCACATAGGGCTAGACTTATAGATTATAGACCAGTCGGCACGCAGTGGGGGATGTGGTCAGCATCACGCCGGTCGCTTTCACTTCCGAGGACTGTACCTGGTAACCAGTAAGGTTGAGTTGACTTGGGAGACAATACCATTTTGTAAAAAATAGTCCGGCTGCTGAACCCGTGACCTTCCGATCTGCAATCGACCGTCTAGCCGCTACGCCACGACGGTTCTTAATTGTTATATACATTATGTGTTCATTGTGTTCACGGGTTAAATTTTCAAATGCCATTACGGTTACCACATTTAATTTAAAAGTCACACTAGCGGCCACATTACTGTGCATTTCTTTTATTTATTGGAACAATCAGTAGAAATAAACTTTTGCTGAAGTTATATTCGTTTGAATACTTTTCCCTCTTATATCCTTTAAAATAATTTTTTAAATTACATTTCCCTTGAAACTTAGACTGGGACAAAGCTTTAAAGGAGGTGATGTGGTTGTTTTGTTTGTCAGATTTGGGAGACTGCCGACATACCGAACTGTAACACTGAGTAACGACCCGAACCACTGCCCCAACACTCTGAAGGTGCGCTAATTTGGCAGTAGCGCTAACTGTGGGAAGAACAGGTCTAGGAGGCTCCTGCCACTCCATCTCTGGCCGTGACTCAGGGGACAGCTGCCGCGCCCAGTTTGAAAACAAAAATATTTGCTACATAAAATTCTGAGAAGTGACGAACAGAGAATCATTACACATGCACTTTAATGGGACACTGACGTGTTGAAGAAAACGAGAGCATCCCAGAGAAACTTAAAGACGGAAAGCTCATATTGTGCCCGCTACTCCATGCATTTTCTACCACATAAACGGCAGCGGTGAAGACCACGATGAGGCAGAGGACGGGAAAATTAAACTTTCTTTTATTATCTCGGGCAAGAATAAAACTATCTTTCATTATCCTGGACGAAGCCCGGCAAAACAATCTGTTAGGATTGTGGATTATGCATCTTAAGTATAATATATTTTGAATTTGTTTGTCAAATAATTATAATAATCGAACTATGTTACCTGTCTTTGAGGATATTCAAAGTACTTTGAAGTTCCATTTGTATCTGCAGCTGTACCGGAAGCTGACGTGTGCGGATATCCGGATCAAGTTGAAATGTGACGTCACTTGCGCAACCTACTATATTCAAAATGAGGCTACAAGGTGATGCATCACTAGCAAGCTCCATTGTCTGCTGAAGATAAAGGAGAAAGTAGTAGTCAATAGCAGCAGCAGTAATAGCAGCAACAACAGTAGTAGTAGTAGCAGTAGTAGTAGTAGTAGTAGTAGTAGTAGTAGTAGTAGTAGTAGTAGTAGTAGTAGTAGTAGTAGTAGTAGTAGTAGTAGTAGTAGTAGTAGTAGTAGTAGTAGTAGTTGAAGTAGCAGCAGCTTTGAGTTTTAATTGTAGTGATTGTAGCACCAGCAACAACGGTAGCAGTACTAGTAGCAACAGCAGCAGTTAGTGGTAATGACACTAGTAATAGTAGTAGTAGGAATAGTAGCAGTAAATTACAAACATGACTGCTACTGTTAATTCTAAAACTAATATTTATTGTAATGATAATATTAATGATTATGATAATGATAATGATGACATAATTGGCAAAAAAATCTAATAATTTACTGAATTCTTCTTCTTCTCTTCCACCATTTACCTCAGCGAGGAATTTGAAAGAGGGCCCAAAAAAGGGGGCGGGGGGGGGGGGGATAGTAAGAATCGTTTGTGGGCTTTTTTCCAGTTGTACAAGTTGGTATTCATTTATGTTAGGTTGCTCTTGATGATGTCGCTCCATATCTTGTGGGGTCTTCCTCTTGCTCTGTGTTCATTACATTTCTTCAGCGTGGCTCTCTGTGGCAGCTGGTACCAGGGCATTCTCGTTAGGTGGCCAAACCATATCATTTGTTGTTCTGTAATGAATTGTATGACTAGTTTCAGATCGAGTCTTCTAATTTCTTCATTCCTGGTTTTATCTCCTCTTATCACACCTTCAGCTCTCCTAATACATCTAATCTCTGTTGTTGCGATCTTCCGCTCATTAGTTGTCGTAAGGGTCCATGTTTGGCACTGGTGGTAATGGAAGATAATCTTGAATGTATCAAATAATTAAATGCTTCAAAACTGCCAACAACTGCCTTTATTACAAATTTACTGGGGAGGGGGGCTTAAAACCTGAGGTTTTACGCCCACATAGATAGTGCTGTCGCCCCGACTGTGCATGTGAGAAGTTATTTTACCCACAACAGACAAAACCCCCAGGCTTACCTTGGATTCGAACCCGGGTCTCCAGCTTGAGAGCCCAACGTTTCAACCGTTTGACCAGCCACTCCTAGTTAAGTGCTTACAAACAGAAAAGCAATATCTTCGGGTGATAAGGTGGAGCTTACTTAGCTTCTTGCAATATATTTTCCCCGTGTGGGTTCTGGGACCCCATTGTGGGGAAAAGCAAAAATAGACCCACTGGCTCCCCAACAAGCATGTCGTAAGAGTCGAATCATCGGAGGCTTACTTCGAAGTCAGAGTGCATCTGCCCGAGCGGCCAAAAATAAAAAAGCTACACAAATAAGCCTGTAAAACGGATGTACACGTAAAACTCAGGCCCTGGCACAAAGCCAAAGTCCAAATGGACGAACAACCAGGACTTTCAGACGGAGCTTACAGCCAGTGAACAAAGAAGAAAAGAAATAATTTTAAGGAAAAAAGAGCTTTAGAGGTCCCCCCCCCCCCACCCCTTTTCCACAACCTCACCCCTTCCCCCACTTCACCCCCTTTCATAACCTTATTCCACTTTCTCCCCTCTGCGCAATAATTAGATAGAAAGTAAAAATACCCCCCAAAAAAATGTATACAGTAATCTCCTCCATTGAACCATTGTCTTTTAATATTTATAATAATCCTTTTTTTTTCTCTCCAGTTTTTGACAATAATTTTTATTCCTTTCAATTTTCTAAATGATCGTGTTCTTTTTCTTTTTTCAGGGTGCAACTACAAACGAACAAGAAGTACGACAGCGTGTAAAAGCTTCAGAACCACCAGCTTGTGCAGAAGCGTCAGTGGATGTACCACCGGGTGTCACCAGGATATCAAAACAACAGATATCCTACACAGCAAGAACAACATACTGAAATAATTGCCCGGGAATTTTTTCACGTTTTTTTTTTTTTTAAAAGAATTTACTCTCAGTATGCTATTTACCAGTCGCATTACAACAACATTACAAAAAGAGCAACCAAGAGGTTTTTTGGAAGAGGCGGGAGTCCGAAGACAACTTATCACAGACATCAGAAGGAGACAGTCATCATTTTGTGGCCATGCTATGAGAAGAGGGAAAATAGAACATGTTGTGACCACTGGAAAAGATCTGTGCAAGGAGGGATAGGGGAAGATAACGAGAGAAGATGCTTGACAGTCTTGATGCTAGGCATGGAGGTGTGTCTGCACACGAACTGATACATGCTGCAGGAGATAGCAGATTGAGGACAGGCATGATCGCCCACGCCAGTCGGCAAGGTACCTGATGATAATGATGATGATGATTACATCAACAAGCAAAGCCGTCTCAACGCATGGGCACTCGCAACACTTGCCCCCACCACCACAAGAATAGGGGCTTGGTACCGAGTGCATTAAAAATCATAACACGGGGCAATATAAACTTGTAGCAGTCACGTTAATATTCGCTGTAACTAAATCCACACTGCACTCAGAGAGCTCACGTTTGTATAGACAAGTCTACACTTGGTGGGAACAGTAATGCATGTACGTGCTAAAGCATTGATGATTTACATTAACGAATTCATTAATTTATCATCACAATTGTTTACACTTTCTCGTTAATATTTTGTTTAGATTTATTTGCAAATGCCATTTACACAACACCTCATTTTCAACAACAAAAATGTTTCACATTGAATATTTATTACAAGTCCGTGATTTCGGCTGCAGTTTTTACATTGTACATCTGAGATCTGTTTTAATCTTTAAAATGTTTATTTTCTTCCTCCCTCTTATCCTGATATAAAAGTGTAGGAATACGTTATCAGAAAACATTTGTCCACTTCTCTAATGCGGACACTGATGCTAGCTGCGGTATATTTATAGGCAAATAAACAGATGCACCACTTGGTAAGTACCGCGACCAATCCCAGCTTTAGCTTCACTTAAAATATTGTGGGAGACCCAAAATGCCGGCTCAGTGATACCAGGTTGTAGTAGCCCAGTGTCGTGGTTTTCTGTATTTGTCTTGCGCTTCTCGGGTGGTTTAAGTGATGGATTTGTTCATCTTTTTGCAGGTTTTAGCTACACCATTTATCCGTATCTTTCTGGGTTTTCCTCTCGCCTTTCACTCAGATTTTCTACTGTAAAAAATTTTATTTGCAGTCGTAATAATTTTATGTTTCTTGAGTAGTGGCAATCGAATACATCACTGCCGTCTTGCTAGGCCCGTCGCGTGGCGGGACAGAGAACAAATCTGACATAGTTGGTGCCCGTCTCCTTCCAGGCGAGCCATTGCCCCGCTAGCCGGAAACATCGAGGGTTCATTTTTCTGGCATGCACCACGAAGAGATGAGGCTGACCTGGGTGCTCTACGGGTCATTGGCAGGCTACTTAAATTTCACTTTTCGCATCTCCATAGAGAAGCTAGTCAACCTTAACGCTGCTTGCTGTAGTGCCGAGCTCCTGAGCACGCCCTTACACTCCCCAGGTTCCGTAACCCTCTAATACAACGGTTCTCAACCTGTTGGTCGCGACCCTTTTGGGGGTCGAAAGACCCTTTTATAGAGGTCGCTTAAAACCATTAGAAAATACATATTCACTGAAGTTATGAAGTATCAACGAAAATAATTTCATGGTTGGGGGTCACCACATCAAGGAAAACTATTAAAGGGTCGCGGCATTAGGAAGGTTGAGAACCTCTGCCCAAATATAAGGTAGAATAAATCTTGTAGATTGTATTCATTTATTAACTGGCTTCATACTAACAGGATGGCCTTGTGTAATTCATTCGCTTGTTTTGGCTTTATTTTATTAGTTACTTTGCTGTTTTTAAAATGAACTGTACCTTGCAAAAATATTCAGTAAAGTGACGTTCACAATTTGAAAACAAGTTGTTAATGTTTGTTTATGCTGCATTGTTAGTTTAAAAAACTGGCGGGAAAGATGACACTCTAGCCTGGTCCTAGTATGGGATGCATTTTTGTTGTTGTTTTATCGCCCCACCCCACTGATTGTCGGAGGGGCCTAATATAACTAACGGTTGAACGAGGTTTCTGGGACTTGTGCCTGGGTGATTTTCATCCGAATGGTGGCTTTTTGTGTCATCTGGTGTTTATCGCTCGTTGTGCGGTTCTAGTGGGGTTGAATCTGACGCAATCAAAAGAGGACGTCTAAGAGGAACCCTACAACAAACGTTAATGAGAGAGATCACCGGTACTGAATAGGATGCCATCCATGATTTGGAAGAGGTAGAACGGAATCGCGGAATAGAATTCGAGCTTGGGGGAACAGGCTTGGAGCTGTATTGAATGGCACAACAGGATGCTGATGGAGAGAAGAAGAATGATAAGTTGTTCATCCATTAGAAGAGATGAAGACCACTGACCATCCAGTCAAAATCACGGACTAGGGTAACATCATCTTAACGTTATCAGGGAGCCTGTTACACATCACTGTTTAGTGAGGTGAAGTCTGTGGCTCAAGACAACCAATGTCGTCAACCACTATTGGAGATTGCTTCTTCTGGCGGTTGACCACCTGCGGGCAGCAGGTGTTTGTGTGTCTCTTTGTATGGTTTCTCTACCCTGAGCTGTCAAAACTGGAGATTCTACAAGAGTTGAGTTGCGTCAAGAACTGACATCACAGCACTAGGGGAATTCCAATACACGCCCCGTCCCCATCCTCAGCAGCCAGCGCAGAGTTCCAATACTAATGGTGCCAGCCGTAATCTGGTTGTATGTCCGTCTTGCCTATCCACTGAGCGTAGTGAGCCGGCCGAACCCTCCAGTTACAACCAGCTACCTCATTCTCTTCAGCCCATAATGCTATAGTTTCTCTTCTGACTTCGTTAATTGTCCCTAATGGGCTCTGACCACATCTGCATTGTCATGGATCAATTCACCACCCAGTGGTGCAGATCCAGCCAGTCTGTCTGCCTGTTCATTCTTCAGCACTGTCTGTCTGTGCGTCTGTCCGTCCATCTGGCCTTCCACCTGTCTGTCTCTCTGTCCATTGAGCCGTCCGCCTGTCTGTATGTCCATCTGTCTGTCTATTTATATGTTCGGCCGTCCGTCCATCTATCCATATCTTTTTCTCTATGACTGATTGATGCTGAACACCATCATGACATCACACCGAGCGATAAACACCCGGTGACACAAAGTGACACCATTGGGATGAGGATCACCCGGGGACAGGTCCCAGAAAACCCGTCTAAACGTTAGGTTATATTAGGGACCCCGACCACAGCCAGAGTGGGGCTTTAAAACAACAACAAACTTGCATCCTGTACTGGAGTATATTATATACAGCAGCGAGAAGGAGACAACAAAGTTCTTTGGTCATGTAATGAGAAAAGGAGCACTGGAAAATATCGTGACGAATGGAAATATCACTGGTAGACGAGGCAGAGGCAGACTAAGAGAACTGATGGTGGATGGCTTAAGACAATGGCATGGAGGAAAATCATCAGTAGAACTGATCTAGAGAGCTAAAGACCGAGATCTGTGGGGACGCATGAACGCCTACGCCAGTTGGCAAGACACTTGAGGAGGCCTGGAGTAGTTGGTTAGTGATAAAATCTTTATGTGCGTGTGTGAATGATTGAAGTTTACATACATATATACATACATATATACATACATACACATAGATAATATCGGCGCAAATGACTGGAATATTGATGAGCTATTCTCAGCACCTGATTAGCGACCATCTGGCGAGCCGTCTAATTTATATCAAGGGCCGTCAAACTTAATGAAGCACTTCCAAGCCCAAAGAGGATGAAAATAACAAGAAAGGAAATTATACATCCTGACAAACCCAGACCAACCGTACTGTAGCCATTACTGTCACGGCAGCCATTACTGTCACGGCAGCCATTGCTGTCACATCTTCCAACATGGGGAGATAATTTCTGTAGAACACGGATGCTGATGATTATACGGCCGTATTTGGATCTCGGGGATGTTGATTTGACTTCACAAACGCTTTTCAATACTGCGTTTATCGGCAGTAAAGTAAAGGCCCCTTTTCCGCGCCTTTATGTGTAATGGGCACATAGGGCTAGACCTATATTTTATATACCAATCGGTACTCGGTGGTTGGTAAAGTAAACATTGTGCCAGCCACATTTACTTCCCAAGACTACACCTAGTACCCTTTCAGGGTTGGGTTGACCTGGGAGCCAAGCTTATCTTAGGGGAAAAAAGGTCGGCTCCGTCAGGAGCAGGTGAGCGTCTAGCCGCTACACCACGGCGGCTTCCGTTTTATCGGTAGAAAATTAAAGTAAAGATCCCCTTTCTCTCCTTTAGGCGCATCGGGCATATGGGAAGAGCACCCATATTTTAACAGACCAATCGGCACTTGGTGGGTAATGTTGTCAGCATTACGCCGTTCTTCTTTACTTTCCTAGGACATACATCCTGGTTCCCATTTTAGGCTGGGTCGACCTGCCACGCCCCTATGTCACGATAAAAATTCACGCAGCCCGCAGTGGGATTCGATCACGGTACTGTGCGTTTTATCGGTAGGGTTCATCTTAAAAGATATATCTATTCCAGTTGTTTCTTCCTTTCTCCATTTCTTTCCTTCTTTCTTTTTTTTTTTTTTTCTTTCTTTTTTATGTTTTTGCTCACGATGTGCACTTGTTTCTGCAGCGGGGCACTATCGTCATCTGGAGCTGGCAGGCTCGATTTCTGGTATGCTGTCTATTAATAAATAAGGTTCTATCCAAATCGTCCCCTTGTGGGATGCAATGTTTCGTTATTTTGAAGCCCCACCCTGGCTTTTGTCGGGGGCCCTGGATATAGCCGGGGCTGAAATATAGTCTAACGGCTGAACGGGGTTTCTGGGACCTCTCCACGGTTGGTCCTCATCCGCATGGTGCCACTTTGTGCCACCGGGTGTTTATCGCTTGTGTAATGTCCTGGCGGGGTACAACAAACAAGCAAGCCAGCAAGCACGCTGAAGGTTGGCTGCAATGGATCTCCAACGCTCACTGTCTCTTGTCGTGGTAGTACACTCTCTCAGACTGCCGTTAGTCCATCTCTTCTTGATGTTCTCCTCCCACTTGTATCTTTGTCTACCTCTTGTTCTCCTGCCTTCGGGATTTTAACATTGTTTTATGTATTTTAATGAGCCCGAAATATTTCAGTTGTCTCTTTTATTTATTTCAGTAACTCTTTTTTCATTTAGGCGTCCACACAGAACCTCTGTATTTGCTTGTGTTGGTGTCCATGAAATAAGACTTTACTTCCACATTTCCACAGACTCAATTCGACGTTTGTGCTTTTTGTTCATTGTCCAGGTTTCGCTTTTTACGTTTTTCTAATGTTTCCTTCTATCTCGCTACCCTTTCTTTGAGAGCCAATGCATTAATGTGTAAGGGCCTATTCTTTATCAGAATTGAGACTGCTGTGACGAGATTACTTATCTTTCGGTGCGAAGGTCCTGAGATCAAATTCACTTCAAGGCAGAAATTTATAAAATGACATTGGCTCCCATGTCGACCTAGGTTAAAATAGTTAAATGGAAACATATCAATAGTTAAATGGAAACATATCAATAGTTAAATGGAAACATATCAATAGTTAAATGCAAACATATCAATAGTTAAATGGAAACATATCAATAGTTAAATGAAAACATATCAATAGTTAAATGGAAACATATCAATAGTTAAATGGAAACATATCAATAGTTAAATGAAAACATATCAATAGTTAAATGCAAACATATCGAAAAATATATGCAGCCTGCCCTCACTGTGGAAGTTAAACCTGATTTACTGATGACAGCAGCATGCTGATATAATTCATGGTTCCATAGCGGAAGAGGGTTCTATTTACAGAGTCCGGCCCAACTACAGACTGGCTGACCTTTCATTCATGCTTGCTCAGGCTGGTCTACCTCAGAGGGGTCTCACTGTGTACTGTTTTGTTTGAACAGCTGCCTGTGTTGCGTGTTAATCGTTATTGTGTAAGCAGAGATCGCCGAGATTGCGTTTTCACTCGCTGCTGTGAGCAGACATGAATTTCTTTGAGCTGTCAGCGTTGACCAGCGACAAGCAGAAAAACGTTGTTTTACTGCAGCAGCACGGCTTTTTTTTTTTTTAATCAGCTAGCCCTGTCGTTAGATTATATCTTCAGATATACTAATACTGAGAAAATGCAGGCTTGTCTACTTTTGTGTCAGTAGACAGTTTAAAATATATCCCTCCTAAGTGTCGATTCATTTTTCGGACCCGCTACTGCGCGGCTCCGGTGAGCACCGCCTATTTAGCGCCAACCACACACACACACACACACACACACAAAGTTCAACAGTTCTGAAACCAAGGGTGGTACGCTGCATGCTCTCGTTCGACATAGGCTTAGACTGTGTGGTGGGAAAGGTGGGGGGGGGAGGGGTTGGTTGTGGGGATTAGCGCCAGTTCTAGATTTCGGGTCGTTCGCCAGTGATCCCACTGGAGATAATGACACCCCTCTTTGGTAAATCAGTCTGTGCAAGCAGGAATGATAGATCAACCAGTGTGTAGCTGGGCCAGACCCCGTATAAAGGACCGTGAAGAGAAATCCGTAACATTGCATGCATGACGTATGAGGTGATTATCGTGCTTTGTGCGATGCTCTTTGCAGGCGGCTAGCCGTTCTGGGGATACAGGCCCAGCCATATGGGATAAAACTCGTTGCTATAAAGCCGATGCTTTCGATGTTACCTTCAACCTTTAGGAGACGGGGAATAGGAAGGAGATGCCGGTGGCCGCACAGTGCTGGGAGTGTTCACATGTACTATCGCTGTGCAGTATTGGGAGTGTTCACATGTACTATCGCCGTGCAGTATTGGGAGTGTTCACATGTACTATCGCCGTGCAGTATTGGGAGTGTTCACATGTACTATCGCCGTGCAGTATTGGAAGTGTTCACATGTACAATCGCCGTAAAGTGTTGGGAGTGTGCACATGTACAATCGCCGTAAAGTGTTAGGAGTGTTCACATGTACAATCGCCGTAAAGTGTTGGGAGTGTTCACATGTACAATCGCCGTAAAGTGTTGGGAGTGTTCACATGTACAATCGCCGTAAAGTGTTGGGAGTGTTCACATGTACAATCGCCGTAAAGTGTTGGGAGTGTTCACATTTCTATCGCCGTAAAGTGTTGGGAGTGTTCACATTTCTATCGCCGTAAAGTGTTGGGAGTGTTCACATGTACAATCGCTGTACACCTACCTATCCTAACCTGCCCAGTCCGTGGCGACTGCCCCAGCCATGAGGCGTCCCTATGTCCTGAGATTCAACATCATACTGTCCTACACAGCCTTAAAAATACAGACAGTAAAAACATAAAGGGTAGTTTAGTTGTATCATGAGGCCCCTCTCTCTCTTTCTCTCTCTCTCTCTCTCTCTCTCTCTCACACACACACACACACACCCACCCCACGCTACTAAAACAGCCAGCAAACTCAGCTGGTGCTGACATCAAGAAAATACTGAGAGCTGAGGCTTCAGCCCCTGACGCCTTGTTAAAATTATACGCATATGTATAGGGTCTCAGTTGGTCTGATCCTAGTTTAAGAGCATTTTAATAATAATTTACTGAACTGGGAAAAAATATATTATATATATATGACATAATTTTTTTATGTATAAACAAAAATTTTTATTTAAAAGAATATATATGTATAAGGGGTCCCACAGACCCCCCCCCCTCCCCTCTTCCACCCAACTCGAGTTAATTAATTAAAAAAAAAAAATTCAATAAGATGGCGCTGAAGGGATCTGAGGTGCCAGATTCCAATACCTATAGTACATCGTTATCTACATAGCAAACATTTCCAGAACATGAGCCAGGACATCAATGTAACAAACGAAAAACATACAAAATCGAATAGTTCGACCAAAGTATTTGTCATCAGAACTTAAATTATGGTAAATGGAACTATGAGAACATCAAAGATGTATCTAACAACCGAAATATTACCGTCAAACAGAGCACTGGTAATCCAGATATGGGGCTTGCAGACGTCTAAGACTCCAAAAAGTATAAACCGGACATGTAGGAAGTGAAAAGTAGAACTCGGGAAATTATACGAAATAGCGGGAAGTAGATACTGATTGGTCTAAATAATTCAGAAAGGGGAAATGTGTATGAGAGAGAGAGAGAGAGAGAGAGAGAGAGAGAGAGAGAGAGAGAGAGAGAGAGAGAGAGAGAGAGAGAGAGAGAGAGAGAGAGAATGTGTTTGAGAGAGAGGTAGAAAGATAAATGTGAGAGAGAGACTGGTAGATGTGCGTATGAGTGTTTGAGAGAGATAATTATGAGACAGAGATGGATAGAATTGGAGCGAGCGAGAGAGAGAGAGGCGGAGAGTGTCTCTGTGTATGTGATACAGAGGCGAGGTGTATGTGTGAGAGAGGGAGGGAGAAAGAGACAAGAAGAGGCATGTGTTTGAAAGAGAGAGAGAGAGAGAGATGGAGTGTGTGGTTTGTGTGTGAGAGAGATGGGGTGTGTTTGAGAGACACAGAGAGAGAGAGAGAGAGAGAGAGACAGAGAGACAGAGGAAGAAACATGTGTGAGAAAAAGATGGAGAGAGTGATTTTCTGTGTGAAAGAGAGACGAGGCATGTGTGTGTGAGAGAGAGAGACGGGGTGTGTGTATGTGTGAGAGAGAGTGGAGGGCAGGAAGAGACATGTGTTTGGGGGAGAAAGAGATGGTGAGAGGTATATACATGTATACATATGTGTGTGTGTGTGTGTGTGTGTGTGAGAGAGAGAGGAAGAGAGGGGCAGGGAGGGAGAGAGCGTGAAGATAACTGTGGTTCTCTTATGTGTGGATATGTTGTGTGGTAGCCAATGGTTAAATGTTTACCAGCCAGACCGAATGTTTTACGATCGACTCAACGCTGAGACTATTTTCTTTACAAACCATGTTGACTCCCAAGTTAACACAACCTAGATATCGGTACCACAAGCTATTCTGAGAAGTAAAGGATACCGGTGTGCTGTTAATCCTATTTCTATATTTTTCTGTGGTAAAGTAGCAAACGGGTGCCCCCCCCCCCCCCCCCCGCACAGTTGCTCCGATTCCTGTGCCAACGAAAACGACACAGAATATCCGTCGCTGTCCCTTATGGAAAAATTGACCGAGACTGCAGTCTCAGCATATTCAGTAACATGCACATTAAGTGCATAAGGCAGACGTCAGAGGTGCTAACACAAACAGTCCGACACTAGAAATGCAGTTCATCGTCAATGGAAGCCGTAGTTACACTAGATCAGTAGTTGCACACGCGATTAATCGCATTGGTCACCACCAGGTCTGGGTCAACATGTCACATCGTCATTTTCTAAAGATTAAGTTCGCAATATAAACCACGTTGACCACTGTCGAAAACCCTTACAAGAATTCAAAGACAAACGAAATGCCGTAAACAGAGCTGTTAAAAAGGCAAAAGAAAACAGCTGGAAGACCTTCTGTCAGTCGCTCAATCCGAACACCCCCTCCAGCAAAGTCTGGGCGCAAATAAAATCCATCAAAGGGGACCGGAAAAGTAACAAAATTCCCACGATCAAGAACCCATCACTCGCCATCACAGACAAAGAGAAGGCAGACACCTTTGGGCACCTTTTCTACAGCGTCAGTTCCAACGAAAACCTCAGCAAAGGCGAAACGGCACGACGAGACAAGTACATAGAGGAAGAAGCAGCAAAATGGGAAGAGCCCACGACTAAGTATGACTACCTGAACGCAGACATTACGGTGGACGAAGTCGTCACCGCCATAAGGGATAAATCCAACACTGCAGCAGGAGTCGACATCTTAAGCTATCCCATACTAAAAATGCTGCCCAGAAACACCCTTGTCTCAATCACAGAACTCTTCAACGGCATCTGGAGAACTGGGTGCATTCCAAAGCAGTGGAAGCAGGCTCTGGTAGTACCGATACTAAAACCAAATTAAAAAAAACCACAACGCGGACTCCTACAGACCAATAGCCCTCACCTCCCACCTCGGAAAGGTCCTGGAGACGGTCATCAACAAACGACTTGTGTTCTTCCTAGAAAAAGAGAACCTATACAGCACCACCCAGTCAGGCTTCAGACCAAACAGATCTACAGTCGATCAAATCATTAGGCTGGAGGATGATGTCAAAAACGGGTTCAAAAAAGCATACACAACGATGGCCGTCTTCCTAGACCTGTCCCTGGCATACGATCAATGCTGGCGAGAAGGGGCCCTGGTCAAAATAAAAAGGCTCGGCATCAGAGGAAGAACCTATAACTACATTAAAAGCTTCCTGAGCGAGAGAACATTCTCAGTCCAAATCAAAAATGAAGTTTCCGCCACTCTCACACAAGAGAACGGCATCCCCCAAGGAGCTGTGATCTCGCCGACGATCTTCACAATCATGGCGAATTACCTGCACGGTGCAATCACAGACAGCAGAATACAACTGTCCCAATTTGCGGACGACTGCGCGCTTTGGCTGACTGGACGGGAGGTGCCTAAAACTCGTAACGAGCTTCAGATCGAATTGAATAACATAATGCACTGGATGAACCAGTGGGAGTTCAAAGTCAACACCGACAAATCCGTGCTTATGATATTCAACAGAAAGATTAAACAGCAATATGAAGAGAGCGCAATCAGAATTGAAATGGGAGGCAGAGTGATTCAGAGGAGAGTGCACACCAAATTCCTAGGGATGGAGCTAGATGAACAACTGAGCTGGAACAGGCACATAGACTACACGGTGGAACGTACTAAACCACTCATAAATATGCTTAAAATCATCAAAGGCAGCGGCTGGGGCGCACATACGAAAACAATGCTGTCGTTCTACAAAGCATATATACGAGGGAGAATGGAGTACGGTTCCATCGTGTACGAAGCGGCAGCCGACTCCAAGAAAAAAAGCCTAGACTCCATCCAAGGGCAAGCATTGGCGTCCATCATAGGAACAGGCAAAACCACATGCAGAGCCGCCATGGAAGTTGCACTCGGTGTCATCCCTCTGAATCAGGAGAAAACAGCTAGCCCTAAACTACTGGCTGCAAACGTCAGCTGACCCGACACACCCCGCCAGAAAGGCGTTCCATCCGAACGTCCATCAACACGGCGACCAGTGTAAACTACGTTTCCTAGAACCAGTCGCCTGGCTGCTAGCTAGAACAAGGCTAAGCGGGTCAGTAGAACACGCATTCAAAAACACCAAGAAACATGTGCTACCATCCCACCATGGGAACTGACTCCCCCCGCAACCGACACCCGACTCACGAAACTTATCTCAAAAACAACCGAGAAGGGAGAGGCTAGGTTAATAGCAGACGAGTCTATGCAAAGCCTGACCGAAAGTAGTTTCTTCATTATATACACCGATGGCTCCAAAAATGAGAAGGGCAGGGTCGGTGCGGGTCTCTACTCACCAAAAACCAGAGTCACAGAGCAGTTCAAACTAACGGACGGGGTCGCCATATGCACCGCCGAGCTGTTAGGGATACAGAAAGCTCTGGAGTTAACCCTGAAAACAATGCATAGAAAAGCCTACGTTCTTACTGACTCGCTGGCCGCGGTTCAAGCATTAATCAGCCTCTGCAAAAATAGCAGACCCGACATTGAAGAGGGTATCCTGGCCATAGCAACAAAACTGAAACAAAAAGAGTGCCAACTCACAATCGGCTGGATACCAGCCCACAAGGGAATAATCGGAAACGAAAAGGCCGACATGGCAGCCAAAAAGGGCATCAACTATGACCGCACTCTAGACATAGGCCTGGGCAAGTCAGAAGGCCGTGCAGTCACAAGACAGTTTATTACAGAGGCCTGGAACACACAATGGCAACAAGGGGTGCAGGGCAGACTCGACTTACAGCTGCTAAGAAAACCCAGACTCGCCTCCCAGATTAAAGACCCTATGAAAATACCCGTCTTTAACAAATTATGGAACCTCAGACTTGGCAACTGGACGGAAACGTACAAAACGCCGAGGTGTTCCGAATGCAATAAAAACAACACATTTGCCCACTACCTACTGGAATGCTCCCTCCAAGTACGAAGTGCAAAGGCGCCCAATAATAAACCACCTACAGAGTAAAAACACCACCCTCTCTGTCACCGAGATCCTACATGTGAACTGCGATCCTGACATCCAGAAACTGGTGAAGCAATACCTAAGTAGGACAAATGCTGGAAAAACCACTAATCCAACCAACCCAGCAACAACAGCACAATCAGGAACAGCTCAACTACCTACCGAGAGGGAAACAGACCAGAGGACAGCGACATCCCTACACTCAAGTCCGGGCGCCTAAAAAGGAGCCTCTAAAAACTACTCATCTATCTACAACTTCCGACCTCACTATAAGTCCTTTAAAAATTTTCGGATCATTATCAATTGACTGTACCTATACTCATGTCCACTACATCTTTACCATTTTTTTACAAGAAGAAAACTTGTCTAAACAATTGAAAAAAAAAAAAAAAAAGCAAAAAAAAAAAAAAACAAAAGCCAAACGCACATGCACATGCAAGATGCGAAAACATAAAGGCACAAAAAAAAAAAAGATGTTAAATGTGGGCACCTGAAAAGGGCCGTGTTTTGGGGCGCAAGGTGGCAAGCTTGTTTGTCTCGAGATGGTGACACTGATGGTGCCTTGGTGCACTCAGCGACATCGGGCTGGACAACAAGATACGCAACAAAGAAATGACATAAAGATGACAGGTGGCACGAATACAGGAGTATGGACACGCCACAATGGACAAAAAACTATTGGAATTCCCAATCAATTAAACGCAGTCCCAACATAACCGCCGCTCAATTTTGGAGCTGGTTAGGGCGACAAGAACTTTTTTTTTTTTTCAAACAAACTGGAACTGGAACTGTCGAAAACCATTTCAAATCAAATTCGCAGCTCACAGTGTCGTGGCATGCATGCTATTCTGTAGCTGGGCTACGAAACTATATCCTTTTGGTCTACATATAGAGAACAATGCAACGACCAACTACTGCCAAATGCAAAAATCTTACCACGACTAAAAACAGTAAACGCCTATCCCCCATATTGACCGAAAGACCCTATCAGTCTATTAAAAAGTATGAGTAATTGCACCAATGGCCTGAAAAGACCTCTTTTTGTTGTATATTTTTGAATATTAGGAATGAAGGGATGAATGAATTAATTAATTAATTAAATAATTAATTTAAGTAATTTACTTTTCAATAATTGGCATCACTGCATTTTGGACATTCACACACCTGCTATGTCCCCCTCTTCAGTAGCCAACGAAGAGTGGCTATGATAATAAGAGATCATCTTCATTCTTCACCACCTGTTTGATTTTCACGTCTGCAGCATGTTGGTCAAGTTGTGCTTCCGTCCTACAATCGCACGAGCCAAACAAAAAAGCAAAGAGAAATCTGGACACATTTAATCTGTTCTTTGTACACCCTAAACAAAACAAACCTCTTAGCATTGAAATGTTTCAATAACAGAAATTCGCAAATGCGGCCATGTCTGTCAAATGAAGTTTTTGATATCAAATCATGTGAATTCCAAATTGAAAAGAACTATTTTTAAGAAAGAGAAATGTGGAAAAAAAACGTGCGGGCAATCGTGAAGAATACGCGCTTGATGATGTAAAACATGGAAACGCAAAATCAACAAAGAGTGCAATAGAACTGTACTTTCTAAACTGCGTGTCGCTCGCTATACAATAGTTTGAAAGTGTTTTGCGCAAAGGTAATTTATGAATGTGTTCGGGCCTCTTATACGAATCGTTGGGCCCGACGCGTTAGCTAAGTTGGTTAAACCAGCTGCGCGGCGACCGGGTGACAAACTCCTTTGTTGTCCGAGTTCATGCTCCGGGGGGGGGGTGGAGAGGGGGGGGGGGTGTAGGCATAAGTCATATGTATCCCAGATTTACGGTATCTATCACGCAATTAAGGCCAAAAGGTTGCGATATCTATAGCACTGAGCCAAAGAGTTTACAACTCATGGTTTCTGGGTCACCCCCCCCCCCCCCCCCCCAATATGTCCTGTCTCTTGGCAAAGGTGTATGCTAACACGAATCCATGTATTCCCACTAGAGCATGCAGACGTGTATGTCATGTATCATCATCATCATCAGGTGCTTTGCCGACTGGCGTGGGCGATCATGCCTCTCCATAATCTGCGATCTCCTGCAGCATGTATCAGTTCGTGTGCCGACACACCTTCATGTCATGCAACAAGACTGTCAAGCATCTTCTCTCGTTGTCTTCCTCTATCTCTCCCTCCACAAATCTGTCCAGTGGTCACAACATGTTCTTTTTTCCCTCTTCTCATAACATGGCCACAAAATGATGACTCTCCTTCTGATGTCTGTGATAAGTTGTCTTCGGGCTCCCGCCTCTTTCAAAACCTCTTGGTTGCTCTTTTTGGCTGTCCAAGGTATTCTAAGCATTCTTCTGTAAAACCACATCTCTGAGGCCTTTAGAAATTGTTTGGCCTGCCTACCGTTGTCCAGGATTCACAGTCATATGTTAAAACTGGATGTATGTAGCAAGTAAGAATTCTTTTTCTAACTCTCAATGTCAAGGATATATTGCACAAGATGTTTTTCATTTTACAATGATAATAGGCAGCATGATAATAGGTAACACCTGGTGTAAACACCATCCTCGAAGGTTGTGGACCTGGAAAAGTCCTGGTGATAATGTCCGCAATCAGATTGATTTTATTTTGATTTCAAGAAGATTCCGGGGCAGCTTAGTTGGAGCAAAAAATAGACCAGGAACAGACTGCTTTAGTGACCATGTTCCAGTTGTAGGAAAAATTAGAATAAAACTAAAGAACATTAGAAAAACACCACAGAACATCTAAGTTAAATTTAGGAATTCTTAGAACGGATAAGGAAATTAAGGACCAGTACAATGTCACTTTACAAAACCTGTATAATGCAATGAAAATTATACAGACTATTGATGAACAGTGGGATATGTTGCGTGAGTCAATTCAGCAGACATCAAAATAGACAATCCCACTAACCCATAGAATTGCAAAAAAGAAATGGATGTCAACCGAAATTGTGCAGTTGATGGATGAAAGAAGGAAGAAAAAGAATGATAAAGAAGAATACTTTAGAATACAAAAAGAAATAGTGAACAGATGCAAAGCGGCTAAAGAAGCCTGGCTGAATCAAATGTGTACAGAGATTGGGGAAAACAACAGGAAAGACTCACATTCCATGTACCAACAGATAAATTTGTTAACAGGACAGATGTCACGTAACAGCACTGGATGTTTGAAATCAAAAGATGGTAACTTATTAATGGGACATAGTAATATAATTAACAGATGGACAGAGTATATAGGGGAATTGTATGATGATAATAGACCAGATGTAGAACTGCAGACCAACAATGATGGTCCACCAATAATGACTGCAGAAGTTGAGGATGCAATACATCATATGAAGAAAGGAAAAGCACCCGGGCCAGACAACATCTCACTGGAAGAAATCGAAGCACTGGGAGATTTTGGAATTGAAATAATAACTAAACTTTTAAATGGTATGTATACATATGTAATTGCACATGTACGAGGGTAGGTCAATAAATAAGTCACAAATGGTTATGGGATGGCAGGAAAACGTAATTGGCAGGTTTTAAAGGTGTCATTAGGTTGACAGCAACATCGAACTGTCTCCGTTTGTTAGGTGACGCAAGGTGTTGCTCAGCACAGAAACACAATGGCGACTGTACTTATGGAGTATACCCTTAAAGTACAAGTACTGTTGTGAGTGTTGTTATTTTTTTTTTTTTTTTTTTTTTTGCTTTTTTTTTTTGGGGGGGGGGGGGGGGGGGGTGGCGAAAGTGCTGCCTGAAAAGGACATTCATAAGGAAATGCTTCTTGTTTATGCTGACAAATGTTTAAGCCGTAAAGCTGTGCATAGCTCGGTAAAGAATATTTCTCAAGGACGTTCTATGATTGTTGATGAAGTCCGATCTAGCCTTCCTGTTGAGATTGCAAATGACGCATCCGTGCAGCGGGTAGAGGAGATGATTAGAGGCAACAGACGCATCCGTGCAGCGGGTAGAGGAGATGATTAGAGGTTACAGGCGAGTAACGGTTGACTCTGTAGCAGCTGCAATAGGGTGCTCACATGGTTCAGTATACATTAAAAACCCACCTTGGCGGGAGACACTTCGCGAATGACGCGAATGTGAAGTGAAAATGTGGTTTAGAAAGACCATGCAGTTGTGTGCAGCAGGTTTGAAAGGGCTGATAAAACCACAAGACAAGTGCATCAGTGTTGGTGGAAATTATATTGAACAATAAAGGGACAGTGTATGTTTTTTTTAAACGGTTTTCAATGTGTTATCGTCTTTTTTTTTTTATTTTTTTTTTGTTTGTTTGTTTGTTGAAACAACCATTTGTGACTTACTTACTGACTAACCCCCTTATTTCTATACATGTGTGCTGTGTGTATAGTGAATACCAGCTCCCTTCCCAACATTCCTCACTATGTACTAGAGTACTAGCCCAGGCCACTAGTTTTAGTGCAATTATAATTACCTTTTCTTTTCCAACATAACTGGC
Source organism: Candidula unifasciata (assembly GCA_905116865.2). Lineage (NCBI taxonomy): Eukaryota > Metazoa > Mollusca > Gastropoda > Stylommatophora > Geomitridae > Candidula > Candidula unifasciata. The sequence continues at coordinate 79,557 of CAJHNH020004891.1, forward strand.
ACATCGAAACCAGACCACAATTATAACCGACACTGCTTGCAGTAGATTGAACGTGGTCTATTTTTTTTACATAAATGGATACCTGACCTGTAAATTCCCCCTGTTCGGGGTAGGATATTAATAAATCACCGTTTTGTGTTTACATCCGTTTTACTGGCTTTTGTGCTGGTTGTTCCTTGCCGTTCGGGAAGATAGCCTCGGATTTCCAGGAAGACCCCAATTAGTCAACTCTTACGACACGCTTGTTGCGGGGACAGTGGATCTATTCTGGTTTTCCCCAACAGTGGGGTCTCGAAACCTACACGGGGAGCAAAGAGGGGAATACCTGGATGGCTTGGTCATCTACACAGACGGGGTAAGACGAAAACACTGGCTATGGTGTGAGGTGGCGAAACATGACAGCCTACGTTTACTGAACACAGCACATGATGATCATCTCTTGTTAATAGATAGACCTGCTGTACCTTCCCCAACTTTGTTTTCCGGAGGGTAGTAATAGGACCGCTGCCCCCCCCCCCCACCTCTCCCCAACCCCAAAGACTAATTATCGGTGTTTCCATCGAAGTATAAGTGTATCTGCATGAAAGGTGAACCGTGCCTGTCCCCCTGTGCTTATAAGTGATATTATAGTATCCCTCCCCCCCCCCACCTCCTCTTTAGACAGACATACAGACAGACATACTAGGCAGGCAGACAGACAGACAGACAGACAGGCAGGCAGGCAGGCAGGCAGGCAGGCAGGCAGGCAGGCAGGCAGATAGATAGATAGATAGATAGATAGATAGATAGATAGATAGATAGATAGATAGATAGATAGATAGATAGATAGATAGATAGATAGATAGATAGATAGATAGATAGATAGATAGATAGATAGATAGATAGATAGATAGATAGATAGATAGATAGATAGATAGATAGATAGATAGATAGATAGATAGATAGATAGATAGATAGATAGATAGATAGATAGATAGATAGATAGATAGATAGATAGATAGATAGATAGATAGATAGATAGATAGAGAGACAGATAGAGAGACAGACAGACAGACAGACAGACAGACAGACAGACAGACAGACAGACAGACAGACAGACAGACAGACAGACAGACAGACAGACAGACAGACAGACAGACAGACAGACAGATAGATAGATAGATAGATAGATAGATAGATAGATAGATAGATAGATAGATAGATAGATAGATAGATAGATAGATAGATCTTCAGCAGCCAGCCTAGAGTTCTGATACTGATGGTACCGGTCACAACACTGAAGGTACGAAACAAACACATAAGAAAATGAATAAAATATATATCCTAAATATTCAACTACACGCAGAAATGAATAGGATTAAATGTTAGCAATTAAATTCTTTACTAAATCAGGAATTTCATTTATAAAATTTAAATATTATAAAATTATTATATTTAAAGTGTGATTTTACATAGCGCAAATTTTAACATAAATAATTACACAGAAAAGAAGTTTTGTTTATTTCTAAAAACATGAACTACAGTTTCCGGTTCGCGTTCAATTTGTCCACAGTTTCCTTACTTAGACAGCGGTTTTTAAAAATAGTCTATAGGCTGAATTCTGACGCTGTTTCCTAATTTTGTTTAGTTAAACTACTCAGTTTACCTTATAAAATGCCTAATCCTGCCGCTGAAGCCAAACCTGTGGACGATATCCAGGGAGATGGCCGATGGATGAGTTTGGTGAGGATTAATTTTATGTTTATTTAAAATAAAAATAAATAAAAACATTACTCACCTCTTAGTCTTACTCATCAGTAGCTGATGAATTATGCATACATTAAAGAAAATTTCCTGGTGGTTGGAGATCGAAAAGATTAGCCTAACGTAGCTGCTCGGGCTTACTTTGGGATAAAAAATCTACCCAAAGTATTTTAGGATCCTCACCGGTGCAACGGAGTTGGTACACTGCGCTGAACTGCTTCAGACTCAGGTTTATGGGTTACACCTGGCTGTGTGCCATGATGTTAATCCGTTTAATAAACCAAATCAAACCAATTATACATACTGTTGTCACCTGTAATATAGTAAAAAGCTTTTAGTTGTCCACTCAATAAATAATTAACAAGATTGTGCTGCAGGTTACTTCATAACTATCCGGTGTCCAAAATTTATGGGGTTTCATATCTTGTTGATTGATTTATTATATGATTTTCACTTTATATAACCTGCCTCAGAAAGCTGCTCAAAATCAAATAGCAAGATAAGATTCCATAGTTCTTGATAGGGGAAACCTGCCTAACATCCACACGATACTGATGAATTATCAGCTGCATTGGGCTGGTCAAATAGCCCTCATGCCAGAATATCCCGAACCAAGGAGAGTATTTTATGGTGAACTCTAGCAAGGGAAGAGGTCTCAAGGAGTACAGAAAAAGCGCTAAAAGGACACTCTCAAAACTGCTTTCAACTCTTTTTGCATCAACTCAGCGACGTGGGAGGCTTCTGCACAAGACCGTTCTGGATGGCGTACGTTCCTCAGGCATCATGGTGCATCGGCCTGCCAGGCAGCAAAGGTTGCACAGGCAGAGAAACGGAGGCAGACTAGAAAGAATTGTACTGCCAATCCTACACCTACTGCGGCTTCCATCTGTTGTCTGCACTGCTCAAGAACTTTCCAAGCTCATATTGGACTAATCAGCCACCCTCTTTCTCATAATCATTACTACTTTTGATGAAAAGTGGTCTTTATCACTTGTGATGGACGAACGCCAACATGTGATTCTTATCAAAATAACGGTTCTTTGAGTCATGAGGCGTTACCTGTTTTATATATATATATATATATAATATTGCTTCATCATTATGTATACTCTTCCTTGGATATAGGGGTAGGGACACATTTTGGAAATGTATTGAGGAAAATTATTCAGTTCATAAATCATTCTCTCATTCATTTGACAACAATGTTCTTCTAATAAATGTTGTTATTTTTCTTTGTAGCATGAAGCCTTTCTTCGAGATGCAAAGGAGAAGGAGCCAGAAGTTGTTTTGATTGGAGACTTACTTATAGCAAAGCTGTCACAATCTCGGGCAAGTATTTACTGCTTAGATTATTGTTCTTAAATTTACTAGAGAAAACAAATATTAACTCTTTTAGTCAAGGATTGATACTACACTAACTTGTTATATCTGAAGAAGTTGTTACTTGATCTAAATGTTTAGATCCCAAGTTAATAAGTATTTAAAGCAACACTTGGGTCAGGTTTTTAATATAAAAACTGTGAGAACCAGAGACTAACTAAGACAGTGGTGTGAGTAGAAACCAACATACCCATGGGGTCTTGCTTAGTAAAGAAAAATACATTTAAAGAAATGTGTGCCATCTCCATAATAAAGGTGAGCCACTGTTTTCTGTGTAAGTATTATATGACGAGACCCCAGTCTTTTCCATTATGTGATTTTTATACTGTCAACTGTCACTACTGTCTGTATGTATTTTCCATTGTGTGATTCTTATACTGTCACTACTGTCTTGTGTATTTTTCATCATGTGATTGTTATATTGTCACCTGTCGCTGCTGTCTGAATGCATTTTCCATCATGTGTTTCTTATACTGTCAGCTGTCACTGCTATCTGCATGTATTTTCCATTATGTGGTTCTCATACTGTCACTGCTGTCTATGTATTTTCAATTATGTGATTCTTATGCTGTTAATACTATCTATGTATTTTCCATTATGTGATTCTTATACTGTCAGCTGTCACTACTGTGGGTATGTATTTTCAATTATGTGATTCTTATGCTGTTAATACTATCTATGTATTTTCCATTATGTGATTCTTATACTGTCAGCTGTCACTACTGTCTGTGTGTACCACTTTTTAGGGCGGTGCAGACTGGGGGGGGGGGGGCTGGTGAGCCTGAGGATTTAGGGCCATATGGCCAGTGCTGTCACCACGGACTGGGAAGGTTAGGATTCTTATACTACTGTACCAAAAAACTATAAGAACAGAAAACTTGCCACCACAGAAATCCAGCCCTATTATTTGAGGGTCATAAAATTTTTTAGTGCGTACACTAACCTCTCAGGTGCAGAGCTACAAGAGTGGCTCAGTACTGAATTATTAAATAGACTCAACATTAAATATAGGATATGCAGGTTCCAGTTGCCAGGCTACTGTTAAAATAGGAAAAGCTTTTTTTCCCCGGCAGCTATGTAGTTTCTCAGACGTGTTGCAAATATCTTGGACAGCCAGAGAAACTAACAGTGATTACCTGGTAGAAGGTAAAGCATTACCTTTTATGACAGAGGCAAACGGTGTCCTTCTTCTTTTTTTTTTGCATTCACCAGCTGTAAAGTCCAATAGACAGCTCTGGTTCTCTGGTTTTTCATCCATGTCTGAACTTTACTTCTGTTCCAGAACTTTTCCAGAGTTTTGCATGCACATCCATTTTACAGATCCCGCTTATTTATATACAGTCTGTTGGTTCCTTGCCTCTCAGGCAGATGTAACCTAACTTCGAAAAAAAAAGCACCCCTAATTATTTGACTTTTAGGACATGTTTGTTAGGAGGACATTGGGTCTGTCTTTTTTACCTCACAATGTGGAGCCACCATCCACACATTGGGATTGAAAGAAAGGTTTTGAAAAACATTGGAACATCTCAGATGTTGTTGTGATAAAGGTTTCACCTTCACTGCAAACAGGTCACCCCAGACTTTTTTTTTTTTCCTGTGCTAATGAAAACCACATAAAAGATCCTTACTGTGCCATTTAAAAACTAGTAAACAGACAAATGGTCCCAACAAAAACTTAGAACTTGCATGCACATTAAATACATAAGGCAGCTACTAGAGACACCAAAACCAACAGTCACCACCAGAATTTCAGTCTCTTTTTGATGGAACAAGTCAGTCACGACAATTCGGCTATGTATTCACAATATTAAAGCATAAGGCACTTAGCAAGGCCAAGCGCAAATCAGCTGCAAGCACATTTCTTAGTATAATTAGACAAACCACCGTGGACATAGATGAAAGTAATCTCACACAGCTCACCATGTTGCACTTAGCACTTAACTCAATTGATTAGACCCCAAAAAAAAAAAAACTTTCAACTTCTGTCCAAATGTGAAAATTGCATTAGCAAACTGGCCAAAATATTAATTTAAAAAAAAAAAAAAATTATAGGCTTCAAAACTGCCTTCCTATCCGCCATATTTGACCAGAAGTCACAACTGGAAAGATCAGTAGTAGAAAAAGCAGAGCTGGACCAAGAGAAATAACTGAAGACAGTCAAAGCTGAAGCATGAGAGAATACAGTCGATAGTACTGATTTGCAACAGGATAAACTGCGATCTGTGTGAAGACTCGAACATCTAGCCATATTGGCAGGACACATAATAATGAAAATCTACTCTTGGTGTCTGTGACATAGATGTTGGAAACCCAAGCCAGTTATATGATTTTATTGTTAGATTATTTCTGTTTGTCTCTGAGAAGCATAACCATTTCATGTTTTAACAAGAATACAGTGCAAACCACTTAAGGTGATCTTGAGTGTGGTGAATCTCTGATGTGAGGAACAATTTGTTTGTCCTGGAAATTTTTCTTGCTTTAATTCTTATCAGTGTAAGAGGAATTTGTAAGGCAAAGAATGATTTATTGGGTTCCTGGTGTGTTCTCCTTATCATCTCTGCACTGTATTAATATGTGGTTAACACCATATGATTCTAACAGAAAAATATGACTTCAGTGTGAGCATGAAAGGATTGTGTGACAAACTAGCCATGAGACATGCATGCAATCCAAGAAAATTCTTTGTGGGCAAATTAGGACACTAAATAATTGGTTAGAACACAGTGCTCTCGAGCGATACAACTGGGTTTGAATCCTCTGAAAGGTTTGGGAATTTGTTTCTGTCTGGGGAAAAAATAAAATGCTACCTTGTGCAGTTTGTGGCAACAGCACTAGCCACGCAGCCCTAAACCCTCAGGCTTAAAAGAGTCCCTTACCTACACTGCAAAGTGGGGGGAAAGGGGGGGGGCGCATTTCTATTAAAAGTTAAAAAAAAGCCTTTCATTTTATTTTGGCTGCCCTAAAATTAAATGCCGGCATCTGTGGCATTGCGATCGCGCCTTATAATTTCATGGTGCTGGGTTTGATCTCACCAGCGAGCTATTTGGTAACAAACTGCCTTGCATGGTTTCAAAATTGTTATCAAGAGCTGTCCATTCAGGAAAGTAGTGGCAAACTACAGAATTTAACATTGCTTGGTCAAATCATAAAAAGCCATAAAATGCTGGGGTTGGTTTTGCAACGTTCTTTTAAGGATACACAACTAACTTTTTAAAACATATTTATGTAATCCCCCTTTGTTATATTATATTTTTTGACTTCACTAATATTTGTGTGTTCCTACTGTTTCCTTTTTGGGTTGCTCCTGTATTATGTGGTCCCTCTTTGCTTTTGTTTTCTTTTTTAAACTTCTCATGTTTATATGTTTCCTCCTGTTTTCAGCTATGGCAGCAGATGTTTGAACCTCTTCACTCCCTAAACTTTGGTATTGGTGGTGACAGAACCGAAAATGTTTTGTGGAGGGTGTTGAATGGAGAATTGGACCAAATTGAGCCAAAGGTATGTTTTGGATGTCAGTAATTTTGCCCAACTGTCCCAGATATCCTTTTGCCAACTTAAATACTTAACCCTTTCACTCCAAAACACTGCAAACCTGGCATTGCCATCCATTACTTATCCAAAAGAAACTGCTTAACTGGCATTCTTGCAATAATTCCCTGAGAAGCCTAATTAACAACATTGGTTCTGTTTGCATCTGCAGTTTTTAAAAGGACCAGGTTACAATTATATTTGCTCGAAGAAAAAAAGAATTAAGCAATTGGGTCGAGGGAGGGTATACTGAGATGGTGGGGAATTAGTCTGAGACCACTGACTTATTGGAGATCATGAAGTCGTTATTTTTTTTAATAATAAAGCCAGTTTATTACAACAAAACACCAAAAAATTCTGTTTTTAGTAAACATACCTATTGGCGGATCTATTAAACTGTGCTTTTTTTTTTTATCCGAGTCATAAGTCTCTCATAACCTTTAGTAATGGGGCCATGTACGAATTATTATTATTAAATTATTTTAGATTATGGGACTGTAATCATTTAATTTTGTTTTTGTTTCATTCATGTTTATTATTTTCATTTATTTCAAAAAAATATATTTATGTATATAAAGAAATTGTTTCTAAATTTTTTTAGTGGCTTGTCTAAAGTGTATTTTTTTTAAGCATTTTTCAGGAATTTCCGGGTTCTTTTCTCATTTTTCTCAGCATGGTTTCTGGGGTGAAAAGGTTAAATTCAATGTCTTTTTGCCTAATTTCTTCCTCCTAGTTGACAGATCGTCCTCACCATTGTGCCTAGATCTCCATCTGGCGGCTAACGGCAACAGTTCTGTGTTGGCTCACTATGTTTTATTTGGCACCCTGGTAGTTCTGTTATCTTGCCTCACCTTTTCACTTGCTGTTCTTACAGACACTAACAATGAGCAGGCAGATTGACTGTCCAGTTCTGCATCACTTAGTGGTGAATTGATGTTTAACAAGCTAGATGTTGTGAGGACCCTTTGGGAGCGAGTAAACAGTGCAGAGGCACAAATAGAGCATTACAGCCTGAGGAGAATGGCCCTACGGGGAGTTACTAGAGGATCTGGCTGATGCTCAGCACTTGAAAGGCAAGATGGATGTACAATCAGTTACTGGTACCATCAGAATGGGAACTCTTTGTATGCTGCCGACGATGAGGATGGAGCGCTTAAGGATGTGTCCCGAGTGCTGTGATATCGATTCTCAATTCAGCATTCACTAACAACTTGCTGCATTTATATGTTTCAGGTGGTAGTTTTGCTTGTAGGAACTAATAACTATGATAACACTGCCGATGAAGTGACTGAAGGAATATTAGCTATAGCTCGTGCCATTAGAGAGAAGCAACCAACAGCTAATCTCATAGTTATGGTAAGCATACTGCTAATTTTTTTTTTTTTTAATGCCTAAAGGTGCATTGGTTGTGCAGTTTGGCTGTAATATGCTTCCAACACTTTTCGCCAGACCAGTGCCTTAGTCTCCTTCCAACACTGTCCACTAGACTTCAGTACTTTAGTCTACTTCTGACACTTTCCACCAGACTCCAGTTACCTTAGTCTACTTCCATGACTTTCACCTGACTGCAGTACCTTAGTATACTTTTAGCACTCTACCAGACTCCAGTACATTAGTCTACTTCCAGCACTGTCCACCAGACTTCAGTTACCTCTACTTCCAACTCTTTCCACCAGACCCCAGTACCTTAGTTTACTTCTTACACTGTCCACCAGACTCTAGTACTAAGTCTACTTCCAGCACTGTCTACCAGACTCCAGTACTTAGTCTAGTGAACATAAAACTGCCTAGTGAAACTACAAACAGCTAGAGATTGTTAAAGGTCCTGCAAATTTTTTGCAACTATATGACAAACAGGAGGAAAAATTAAAAGCTATATGGGACACCCCCTTCCCTTTTCCCCCCACACACCCGCCTACACACCCCAACCCCCTTTTTTTCCCATCTTCTGTGAAACCTAGTCAGAATGTATTATGTTTACATCTTTATTCAATTTGACCACGCATTTGCTTGCAAGTCTAGTGGTCATAGTGTTGATTTCCTGTCAAGGCAAATTTGCACTCCCTCTTTGAAGGAAACACCCCTTATGGGTAAACTTTTCCTACAAGCTTGTCAGGGCGCAGTGGGTTTGTTCTTTTATCCCCACACAGTGGGGCCCCAGAACCCACATGTGAAGAGTTATCTCTAAAACCTTTTCACTTTATCTTGTCAGTTTCCTGGCCCAGGGATTGTTTTCTCTTTGACTTATATATTTCTTTATACAACCCAGTATTAAGGTTTGAAGTTTAAACAATGGATCAACATCCTGGCACAGGGGTAGTAACCGGTTAAGTTCTCCGTTCTTCTTCTAACTCTAGTCTGAGTCTGAAGAAGCTCAGCACAGTGCACAGGCTCTATAGCACCGGCGAGGATCCTGAAATACTTTGGGTAGATTTTAAACTCCAAATTTTTGCCTAGGGGGGGGCGCCGTTTGGCTACTCTTTTTGATTTTCAACTGCCATGAGATTTTTTTACACGCACAACAATGCACTCAGGCGTCCAGTCTCACCACCCAGAGACCAGGGGAATTACTAGAAGTCCATGCCCATGTGACAAAATCCCAGCCCTTACCGGGGATTAAACTCAGAACCTCTAGCACTCGAGGCGGACACCATGCCTCGAGACCACGCAGCCCCCCCCCCCTCCCAGACCCAAGTAATAAGTAAATCAGTCAGTAATTTTTGTTTTAAGCTTTTCCCGCCCAGGATTGCAGTCTACAGGATTAATGTCTAAAGGATCAGAACTAATCCTAAAAACCCTGTTCAACCCTTTAGCTTTATACCAGTTACAAAATAACTTGTAGTCCAGTGAATGTTGGTCGTATCATATGCAGTCCACAGTGAAGGCTGGCTGCTTTGGATCTCTTACTGCCATGTCTCTTGCGCTGGGTGTACGCTCTGAAACTATTGTTCACTCTACTTCAGTGATCCCTGGTCATGCACTTAATTCACTGTGGGTCATAAACTGGGATGTCATCTCAAGGTCACTTAAGTTTCCCCAAAGGTTAGTTTTTAGGTCTACTGGCTGTGACCACATGTTGTTTCACAGCTCCACCAAGAGAGAACAGTCTTCAGAGATACTAGCAGAGAGCTGTTTGGCTCATATCTAAATTATATGTGTTTGTTGAGTCTGCAGTGTCCAGTGCGTAAGCGAAAAACTGTGACTTTGTTTTTTCTGTTCAGGTGTTTGAGAGGAAATATTTTTTATGTTTTTCACCTGTGTTAGTTTTGCAATCTGTTTCTCGTTTTCTCTTAATGGGGGTTTGGACTCCAGGAAAAGACAGTGGCTGGTAGATTAGTGGTGTGCTGCTGCCTTCCTTGGCTAAAGCATCAGCGCTTTCATTGCCTTTGATGCCGCAGTGAGATGGAATCCAATGCAAGCGAGTTTCTGCCTTTTTTGACAATGTAGCAAGTTCCTTTGTTAGACTATGCCATTTGCTGTCAGTGGTTTTGGACCCTAGAGTCTGTATGGCTGACAGTGAATCTGAGAGAAAAGCCATCTTGCCTGTATGGGTTTGCAGCTTTTTCATATACTGTGCTGCCAACTGTTTATTCGTCATTTGGCGTTATCTCCGCTCTCCTCCCTAATTTTATCACTGTCTGTATCTTGTCTTCAACTGTACCCTCTAATATGGATTTTATAAGAGCAGTGGTGAATATTACCCACATTTCTAACAGGGACTCTTGCCTAGAGGGGAAAAACCTAATCCACTTCGGGAGAAACATGCTGCCATCAACAAACGCCTGGCCGAGGAGTTACAAGACATTCCGCTGACCACATTCCTGAAGATCGATGACAAAGAGTTTATGTCTGCGGATGACATCATTAGGCGGGATGTCCTGTACGACTTTCTCAACCTGACTGTAGACCTGGGCTACCAGAAACTTTGTGAGCCTCTACTGGAGGAAATACAGAATCTCATGGGTACGTTTATTAAAGTGGAAAGCACCTCAGTGGAAACATCTTCCATCGGTGGAGATATAGCCACGAATTAGGAAATGTATTATAGTTCTTGTAATATTTTTGCTATTGATGTTTGGCTTCTGTAGAACCATTGAATGCTATATATGTTTTAAGAACTTAATTATCTCTAGTTAATATGTTCAGACACTAAGCTTTCAAAACATCATTTTTCATTGATTAAATTTTACTGTGGTAGAGGTTTACAGTGCTCACCTGACTGAAATTCCATCCCCCCACAGATAGCTGTTGAGTTTGTTGCCCCTCCCCCAGCCAGCACAGTGCTGAGGTTTGCCTTGCTACATACAGGTCATTGGTAGTGACATGGTCTCTTCTTCTTTATATTTACCGGCTGTAACTCTGGTAGAAAGTTATAGTTTTTCGTACACTTTTGGTCCTGTTTCAAAACTTGAATTTTGCATGCACATCCATTTTAAAGATCTGGCTTATTTGTATGCAGACTGTTGGTTCCTCGCCTCTCAGGCGGATGCAATTTGATTAGAAAGAAACATCCCTAATTAGTCAACTCTATAGCATGCTTGTTGGGAGGCAGTGGGTCTATTCTTTTTTCCCCACAATGGGCCGCTGAAACCCGCATGAGGATGGTATGGCCAGGGTCACCCAAAAGACCTAATACTGATCATATTTACCCTTGTGTGCCAGTTGGTTGCAGTTTTTGAAAAACATCTTATCCATATGTTAATTACAAAATGTTGTTTGATGCTTTAAATTATCCATGTCATGATAAAGAAAACCACCTTGTCCATGTTATGATTAAAAATAAACTTATTTATCCATGTTTTAACTAAACAACATTTTATATGTTGATTTAAAAAAACCTTTATATGATGATTCAAAAATGTGTATACATGTAGTCATTTAAAAAACATTGTCTCCATGTAAAAATTCACTTTATCCGAGTTATTTTAAAAAAGATGTCTTCGTGATTAAAAATACGGTATCCAAATGATGCTTTCATAGCCAAAGGAAATGATGTTTTGCTACTATTTTTGGCTGGCACCCGCAAGGGTCATTAAATAATAAATTTATGTGTGAGAGAAAGAACGTTACAGAGAGAAGAGAGTGTGATCTCAGCATTTGTTAACATTATTTGCATGAAACTGAAATTAAAATATGTGCTTTAATCCTTTCATCCCAGTGACGTAGAAAAACAACAGTGTCAAGTTCCCATAATTTGGGAATTTCAGGTTTTTCTTTTAAAAAAATGCTTCTTTAAAAAAAATATTTGACACACTTCGAACAAAAATTCATAACAGTTACATTTTCAGACCTCTTCAGCATTCCAAGCCCTTGAGGTTCATTGCTGCAGATATCCCCCGGCCCCCACTTATCTCTCTGGTTGGCTTTCTCTTTCAAGTTGGTGACACCAAGTGTTTGCAGGTCTGTCTGGATATTATCTCTCCATCGTCTTCTTGGTCTGCCTCGTGATCTACGACCAATAATTTCCCTCGTGTAAACAGTTTTTACTTCTCTGTCATCTGACATTCCTTCAATATGCCCCAACCATTTCAGTCTATGAGCTGTCATGATCAATGGTGATTTAAACAGATTATGAATTTCATTGTTGCTTCTCACTCTCCATTCACTGCTGTTTGCATCTTTGCTGGGTCCAAAGATTCGTCGTAAGACTCTGTTTTCGAAAACCTGTAATAAGGCTTCATCTCTTTTAGTTGTGCTCCAAGTTTAAATTTCTCGTACATAAACAAAAATTACGCACTGATGAAATGAGATAGTCAGTTAAAAATTAATGCAGCTGAGGTCAACTGGGTTACACCTTCCTGAAGTTGAATAATTTTAATACTGTAACTAACATTTTTACCCCATGGCCAGGCTGTTTAAGACCGCTGACTAATGGGAAATCATGAAGTTGTTATTTTTATTTATAAAAAAGTCAGTTTATTACAAGAAAGCACACACAAATTCTATTTTTAGTAAATATACCTATTGGTGGATCTATTAAACATTTGCTTGTATACAAATGAAATCAGTGCTCTTACTGAGGATTCTCATAAGCAAGACACTTGTTTATGCGGCATTTTCAGGGGCGTAACACATACGGGAAGTGCCGGTTTTCGTGCTTCTCGAGGTGAAAGGGTTAAGGAAAAGAATGAAGAAAAATAAAAAAGAGAAAAATTACTGTCATATTTTCCAAGTGCATGTGGAATATTTTTGAAAGTTGCACTGTCATACATGGTGGAACAATTTTCTGCATTCCCAAGATTGATGAAAATTAAGTTCTTATTTGTTTATGTTGCTACCTTTAAGCACTGTCCTAAGCATGACAGATGGTTTGTTTACATTGTACATTTTGTTGTTATTTTTTTAAGTGGCAGAATAATAGCATTTAGCTTGGTGTGGCAACTTTAAGCTGCTTTTTCAACTGTAAAGGTTGCATGTATGTTGCACGTACATAGTAGTATAGCATCAGTTTCCCTTTTTTGGGGGATACAATCACAAATTCATAAATTTGGATATGTATCGAAATAAAGAGACTAGTACTAAACAGACAGAAGTGGAATAATTCAAAAACTTCATATTCAGCTCAAGGGCTTCTTCTGTTGCTTTTATCCTTAAAAGGGCAATTGGCACAATGTCTTATGGTTTACAGCATGGCTGAGATTTTCGTCCCAACAAAACCAGTTTCAACTAACCCCTAATTATCCCGTTTAGCTGTATTGCTGTATCGTCTTCTTCTGCCTTTCTAACCTCCAATGGAGCATAGGCCGTCAACCAACTCACGCCACATCATTCTATCCTTCTCTGCAGCTCTCCCTGTGTCCTCCCAATCTTTTTAACCTCACTCTTTATCTCCTTTCTGTGGGTAATTTTGGGTCCTCCTTTATTCCTATGCCCCTGTGGGTTCCTGTGCAAAGACATTCTAGTTATATTGCTCTCAGGAACTAGTTTAGTTCTCTCCCAAAACTGTACTTTAGTGATTCTATCATACTATTTAATTCCCTCTATTCTGCACAGACAGTTAATGAATGTTAGCAGTTTATTAGTAATTGCCTTTGTTGTTCTCGATGTTTCTGCTGTATACAAAAGTACTGATTATTTTTTAAATTTAAAAATTTTAAGTTTAATATTAGTAAAACCATATAGCACAGTAATTTTTGGGGAACCATAGAACAGATACGAAGTAACCTATAGTCCTTTGTTGGGCGGTTTGTATGTGGAAGCTTTATGACTTAGCCTATTGGCTCCTAAATGTTGACATCAACGGTTTTGATTCACCAGTTGAGATGAAGATTTTCAAATATCACCCTGAATTTTTTTAATTAATCAAATACTTTCCAGTGCTGAGGATTTCTTTACTTTTACTTCAGCACATTTAGCAAATTAATTTGACTCTACTACTTAATGTTCACCGGCTGTGAACTCCAGGGGAAAGTTACTGGTTGTTTGTCTACTTCTGTTTTAAATCTTGAGTTTTGTGTGCACAACCATTTTACAAATCTAGCCTCTGTGTATGCAGACTGTTGGTTCCTCACCTCTTAGGCAGATGTACTCTGATTTTGAGGGGAAATCGCTAATTAGTCACATTTTTTGGACTAGCATGTTGGGTGGGGGAGTCAGCGTCGATGGCTTAGGTGTAGCGAACGCGCTTAATAGTGCCGGGGTACCGGGTTCGACTCCCAGCTGCTGACGATTTGTCTTGCGTTGGTTTCGACAGTGGTACTGAGAGCTGACGGTCCAGAAAGCAGTAGTAAACTACTGAACGTAAAATGTGCCTAGAAATACCGCTACAGCCAAAACATGCTGGGGTTGGTTCAGCTATGTCCTCTAAAGAATACACAACTTACTTTGTGGGATGAGTAGGGGAGAATGGTTCCTCTTCTTGTTCAGCAATGGGTGTTTGCTGTGTGTTTGTTCCTATGTGAAGTCTCAAACAGAACGGTGCACTTGATTTTTTCGTTAGTGCCCCATAATTCCTCTTAAAGGAAGGCTCCTGTGGGACACATTTTCTTCTCTCTGTTTGGCAGAGTCTGAGCAGCCCTGGGAAGACTTGCTCTGGTGAGCCATAAGCACATGCAGCAGAGTTAGCAAGACCCATTCGATGTAGGCGTGCTGTCAGTTTTACAGTTTTTCCTTCTTAGTACAAAAATTTGGTCTGGGCATTTCTGCCAAGCCTGTTTATGTGGCTATTAAAGATGATTAAACTCAGAACATTGAAATATTTTGGTCTTGAAACGTCACGAAAGTTTAGAGCAAACAGTAGTGGAGGGGTATATGCCTGGGAAGAGAGGAGGAGTAAGGCCAAAGAGTAGATAAGTGCAGGATGTGGCAGATGACCTCCAGATGGGTGTATCGGACTCGGGACATCTTTCTTGTCATCAAAAATGTTTTCTGGAAGGTTATGGGAGCAAATTTTTGCATAGGACAGGCTGCTGACTGACTCTTTATATCATCAAGCTCGGATTGAAACTTTTGGTTGTATGCATGTGCATCTTGTCTTTTCCTACTTCACATTAAGTTTTCCAGTCATTGTGTTATGCTAATTTACTTATTGATATCAGCTACAATGCAGTTACCTCTGTTGATGTAATGTATAATAGCCTGACGGAGTTTGAACCTTTTCTCAAGATTATACACAGTGGTACTTCTGAATTTGAACATTCTGAAGTAGCGATCAAATTCCAAATCATTTGAGTTCCAACACGATTTTTCCTACTAAAAATAATGGAAACTAATAAATTCAATCTGTTCCAGGGACCAACAAAGTCAAATTTTAAATTTTATTTTCCTAAATAGCTGTAGATAAAGTAACACATAATGATTATATTTAAATAAAATAACAATAATTCAAACATTTTCCCTAAATAAATCCAAAATGTTCCCTCTTCCTGCCCTGAAAAAATGTCTTCTACAATATCTTCTTTTTGCTGCGGGTAAAGATAAAATTTGATATCAAAATTGTATGTGATAATAAGCTGAGGCGCCGCATTTGCTGCACAGAGTACAAAAGCAAACTGCAGCGTAGCAGCATGGCAGGCATTCGCTCTCCAAGGCAGTGTTCAAGTTCTGATGCAGAATTTACTTGAAAATTTAACTTGAATTCCAAATTGTTTGAATGTGTAAGCATTCAAAGTCCGGGGTACCAGTGTAGTCGGGCATCAATCACAGATACTGCAATAAGGACTATCTCTATTCTTTATAAAGTAAAGTAAAGATACCTTTAGGCGCATTTGGCATATAGGAAGAGCACCCATATTTTTACAGACCACTAGGTGGGTAATGTGGTCAGCATTGCGCCAGCTGTCTTTACTTTCCCAGGACATACATTCTGGTACTCATTTTAGGCTGGATCGGTCTGCGACACCCCATACCATGATAAAAATCCACACAGCCATCAATGGGTTTCGATTGCTGTGCGTTTGAATTGTGAGTCGGACTCGCAACTCCTAAGCCAGTCTATTCCTTATATCTGCATATAAATGTATTACATTTAACTCCTGCAAGTCATTATTTATTTGACAGTATTTAGAAATTTGATTGACAGTATTTGCATGACATATATTTCATTATTTTTTCCTGTGACATTTAATTTTGGTTTTAAAATTAATTTTGTTGTTAAACTGCATTTATTTTTGCATAATAATTGATTTATAATAATATTTGTAGCGCTTTCTTCACTATGGTTTTTTCTTTATTGCTTTTATTTACCTGTTTTAGGGCAGTTATTTTTTTTTTTTTTTTTTTTTTTTAACGTATCCAGAAACCATGAGTAAGACGGGGGGTTGGGTGGGGTGTTAGCCTGAGAATGTGAGGCAGCAAGGCTAGTGCAGTCGTCATGAGCTGGGCAAGCTTAGGATTTTTTTTTGTGTTTGTGTGCCACTGACGGAAAAACATGAAGCATTAAACTTGGATCTCGTGCATAAGAGCCCAACAATCTAACAGCTTGGCCAACTGCTCCTTGTCCATGTGTTTAACCCAGTTGATGTGCAAAACTGACATTTCTGGTTGGGTCCAATTCCCCATAAATGTGACTTTTCTGACTTGTCTGTAGTGGCCTAAGTACAAGACACATTGTTAATGCTGTTAGCAGAGTTCGCACCTGGGCAAACATTTAGAAGGTCAGGATATTAAAACATTAACTAATAATAGCATTTGGGGGCGGGGGGTCCTCTGAACCAGACGTTCACGCAGCACTCAGGTTCTGGAGCAAGACTAACGTCCAGAGGTGGACGAGCAAACCAGAACTTTCTGTTTACAGTCGGTGAAAATGAAGAAGAAATAGATAAATGACCTGTAAAAAAAAAATATTTTAAAGAAATTTATTCTGGCATTTCATTGGCTTCATGACCCATTCTTTTAGGGTCCCGGAGCAAGAGGGTCAGCTGTTTATATATTTTTTTAATATGTTTGTTTGTAATCAATTAAAATCAATGATGGGCACATATATGTACCAAACTCCCAGACATAGTTACAAACAACGTTTGGTGGTGATATGAATAGAAATAAAGACACAGATTGCTTTGTCAATTTCAAAACAGCAGATAGATTTTTTTTTGTGGTCCTGGTATTGGATGTTTTGTGTTGGCTTGTACTCTTTTTCTGCGTTCACTTATAAAAGGTTCCTAGTGTGTTGTTGTTTGCAGTGAGGCTGTGATATCTATGCATTTTGGCTCAATACATATCCGTTTTTTTTTTTTCAAACTCAATTAATTGCCTTTTACAACATGCTTGGAGGGGGGGGGGGGGTGAATGAGGGAACGGGAGATAGGCTGCGAGCACTATGTAACATATAATGGTACAACAGGATAATGAATGTTGGGGAGGGTCAGGGGGTCTGTTGGCTGATAGCATGATACAGCTCTGCAGCATGGGACTCAAATAAGACCAGAAGAGTGAAGAGAACTTTGGAGCTTTTATACATCGTTTGAGACATGTTGTTTGTCTTGGTTGGTCGCAGTGTGAGGCTTGCAGTTTGTGTTGGTTTAGTCACAGTATGAAACATGTAGTTTGTCTTGGTTTGGTCACAGTGTGAGACATGTAGTTTGTCTTGGCTGGATCACAATGCAAGACATGTAGTTTGTCTTGGCTGGATCACAATGCAAGACATGTAGTTTGTCTTGGTTTGGTCACAATGTGAGACTTGTAGTTTTTTCATGGTTGGATCACAGTTTGAGACCTGCAGTTTGCCTTGGTTGGGTCACAGTTTTAGACATGTAGTTTGTCTTGGTTTGGTCACAATGTGAGACTTGTAGTTTTTTCATGGTTGGATCACAGTTTGAGACCTGCAGTTTGCCTTGGTTGGGTCACAGTTTTAGACATGTAGTTTGTCTTGGTTTGGTCACAATGTGAGACTTGTAGTTTTGTCATGGTTGGATCACAGTTTGAGACCTGCAGTTTGCCTTGGTTGGGTCACAGTTTTAGACATGCAGTTTGTCTTGGTTTGGTCACAGTGTGAGATTCAATTTGTCTTGATTTGGTAACAGTGTGAGACATGCAGTTTGTCTGGTTTTGGTCACAATGTAAGACATGCAGTTTGTCTTGGTTTGGTCACAGTGTAGTTATGCAGTTTGTCTTGTTTTGGTCATAGTATAAGACATGTAGTTTGTCTTGTTTTGGCCATAGTGTAAGACATGCAGTTTGTCTTGTTTTGGTCATAGTTTAAGACATGCAGTTTGTTTTGGTTTAACCACAGGTAGTCACGCAATCACAGTTCCAACTTTACAGCAGACAGGTCATCCTATAGTTGCTCCATTCCTGTGCCAGTGAAAACCATACAGAATATTCATCACTGTCCCTTATGAAATAACACAGACTACAGTCCCAGCAAAACCAATAGCTTAATGCATTAAGTGCATAAGGCAGTCATCAGAAGTGTTAACACAAATAGTACGGCACTAGAAATGCAGTTTATCATTGATGGAAGCTGCAGTTAGAATAGGAGAAGCCGTTTGCTTCGCACTTTGAAGGTCGTGTGTTCATTTCATGGCGACGGGGTTCAGTTCATGAGTGCAATTTTTACTGAGATCCCTGGAAAGCTACGACCATCGTGCTCTGTGTGATCCTCTCGACAGGTAGCCAGTTGTTTTGCAGAGAGAGACTGAGCCATGTGGGATAAAACCTGGTGCAATGAAGTCGATCTTCTTACATTTACCTACCAGTTACAACAAATCAATGGTTCAACGCGCAATTACTGGCATAAGGCACAACCGATTCTGTAGTAAGAGGTCACTCTCCATTTTCTTAATCTGCAATTCACAAAACAAACAAAAAGTCATGTTGACCCCAGTCAAAAAGCATTCTTAATTGAGCACCAAGCACTCAACTCAGCTAGCCAATCAACTTTCAGTAGCTGGCCAAGCAAATTTCAGTAGCTGGCCAATCAACTTTCAGTAGCTGGCCAATCAACTTTCAGTAGCTGGCCAATCAACTTTCAGTAGTTGGCCAATCAAGTTTCTGTAGATTTATGGAGGGGGGGGGGGGGGGTGTAAGGGATAACCGCTGTCAAGAGCAAATAACTTGCTATGACTACCAACAGTAAGCCGGCCTATCCACCATATTGAACTGTAAGTCCAGACCACAAAAATGGGACAGGTGGGTGAGATGTAGCAGTGTTCAGTGACAGTAAAATAAACAAATCAAATCCTCCAATATGGTAAATAATTTTAATTTTAGAATGAAAAACACTTTTACTTATCACCAGTTGTACATTCCAGTTGTTGCCATGCAAAACAAAATGTTCAGTATTACTAACATTCCAGGCTTATTTTAAATTGTATCTTGTGAAAGAAGATTAACTGTTGCTAGAATCCTTCTCCTTCCTGTTCACCAACTGTAAACTCGGGCAGGAAATTCTAGTTCTTAATCCACTTGTGGACTTTAGTCTTCTTTCAGAACTTGAGTTCTGGGTGCAGATCTGTTTTACAGAACCAACTTATTTGTATGCAGATTGTTGGTCCCCTGCCTATCAGGCAGGTGCACTTCTATTTCAAAGGAAGCTCCCACTTAGTCAACTCTTCCGACATGCTTTTGCATAGGCAATTGGTCTGTTCTTCTTTTCCCTGCGATGCAGCACCCAATTAGGCGACTCATGCTGTTTTAGAGAGGTAGTGGGTCTGCTCTGGTTTTCCCCATAGTAGGGCATTGGAACCCGCACAGGGATACGGATAAATTAAATTCAGTTGTAAAAACTATTGCAGCAATAGCAAATACCTTGAAAACATATTTTATAGAATGAAATTAAAAAACTTATAACCTTCTGAAGGGTGAGAAATCATGATATGAATAATCCCTTTACAGAAATTAGAATAGACACTGAATATTTCAGCCACGTAAGCTTAGAATCTAGATACTGGCCTAATGGTCTTGGGTTCGAATCTGCATCTAGTCAGTTTTTTAATACTGAGCGTACCTCCAACATTAACCCAGCCTTAAATAGGTATCATGTGATGTCCTGGGAAATAAAGGCAGCAGTTGTGATATTAACCACATCCTCAGCCAAGCTTGGTTTTGTGTATTTGAAATTCATCTTCATCTTCTTCTGCATTCATTGGAAGTAAACGTGTTGTGCTTGTTTACAACATGGCTGCTGTATTTGTGCTCATTTGGCCGACACATCCAACTTTTGCCTGGGTTATCCTTCCCGGTTAGTTTTGTGAAACACTGCAGTCTCATTATTGTCGCATCCCTGGGCCCTTGCCTGCAGGCTCCCACAAGCATAGGGCTCCATGCTAATCTGTGTGTATGTTCAATATTGTCGACCATTTACATTTCATTCCTGTAACTGGTGATCATAGGGATCACTGCACACTGGTTTGTTAGGGGCCCATGATGCTGTGAAGATGGCTGTGTATAGAATAGTGTGTTTACTGCGCCACTCAAGATATTTGTACAGACATGTACGTGTACACTCCTCTTTGCATATTTTATTTGTTTGCTGATGAAAGATATTTAGCTTCTCTAGTCATCTTCCACTTTTATGATCAAGACAATGTAAAGCTGACATGTTATACAATGTTTTACAGTGTGCTTTTGCAGCAACACAGCTTTAATGCATTGTGTATACTTTTGTGTGCTTTATTAAATACACCATTGTTTTGATTCCTTTGAACTTGTTTATGGTAACTTTGTAGATTTATGTTGGGTTTAACTAGTTTTTATTTAGAATTGTTTGTGTCAGGTGAACACACGTTTAGTCTTCATTTCTTTGTTTTATAATCGTCATCATAGCAATTTTGGCAGACTCATAGATGCTTCGTCTCTAACAGTAAATGTTGTAAAGTGTAGATTTAACTGTCAACCATCAATATCTGTAAACTCCAGCAAAAAAGTGTTTGTTAGTCGTCCACACGTCTGGACTTTGGTGGTCTTGTTTCAGGACTTGAGAATTGCATGTACGTCCATTACTACTTCTCCTTCTTAGTGTTCACTGGCTTTAAGCCCCATGGGGAATTTATGGTTTTTCATCCACTCCTGGACTTTGATCTTGTTTCAGAATGTGAGTTTTGCATAGACATCCGTTTTATACAGATCTGTCATATTTGTTTGCAGACTGTTGGTTCCTCGCCTTTCAGGAAGATGCAGCTAGACTGAAGGACACATTCTTGTTAGGGAAGGGCATTGGGGGTGGATGGGTTCATTTCTTCCTCAAAAAGGGGCCCTGGAACCCACACTGGGAGTCTGATGCAATAAGTTTAGTCCTGTCACCTTTAAACCTTTCTCTGCTGTGCTCATATAGAACCGTGGACGCCTTATTCATACACGGATATACAAATGTAAGTGTCCATACCAATGTTTTTATTTAACATAATGTACTATCATGAAACAGCCCGATGTTATATGTGCGTTTATTATGGCCTCATATCTTAGTTACTGTTAAGGTGCAAAAAAAACATCTTTTGTTGAATATGTTTTGTAGATTTTTGTTTTGATAATGAAAGAACAGTGCTCAGGTATGGATTGACATTTTGAACATTTTCGTCTTCCTGTGGCAATATAATAATGTGAGTAGAGGCCATTTTACAAATACTAAATGCCCGGCTCTCTAGCATAGTTGGTTAAACCTGAATTTCGTGGCGGCCGGGTGACGAACTCCTTGTGGTCAGGGTTCACTCCCGGGGGTAGGCAGAAAAGCCACATTTCTCCCAGATTTACGGTACCTATAATGGAATCAAGGCTGAAGGGTTGCGATATCCATAGTACCGAGCCAAAGGGTTTACAACTCATGGTTTCTGGATACTTTAAAAAAAAAAAACTAAATATGACAAATTAGGCTTTGAACTCAAAACATCATATAATGTTGCGTAGTGCTACATGTAGTAATAAAGGTTTCCTGAAAGGAAAAGCTGGAGCTTTAAAATGTTTCATGAGGATTTTAGTTCTTGTAAACGGATGTCCCCTCGACCTAAACTTCCCAGCAGCGGTGCTCTACTCCCTTCCATTCTACTAGCAGACGATTTTTGCTTCTCAAGTTCAGAGAGAGTCCTGGCAATGGCAGAAGTCAATTCACTGCTCTCCATCTCATCTGCAATTTGCCAGAGTGGACTATCTTCAAACAAACGGTCACCGACAGGCTGGCCAAGAAAAGTACACCATTTGAGGATCACACCTGGAAAAATATAATAGCAAAATACTTTTCAGAAAATCAGTGCAAAGTTTTTCTATTGCAAATATGAACAATGAAGACACATACAATACTGTAGTATGCACCTGACTAGATAAGGCCGAAACTGTCAGACAGTCTGTTGTGTGATCTGTTGTTTCATTCTTCTACACAGTGAAGATTATGTTAATGCAAATTTTCTTTATAACTGAGACTAAAAAGAGAATTCTTAAAAGCTATATAAATACTATCTTCATATATGGAAGTAACGAATGAACGAACGAACTTTATTTTTAAAGGGTCACAAATTGGGCACGCAGGCCTGTCTTACATTCGGACCTTCCAGTCAACCATCTTTCGCACAGCAGTTGTATTTTACTAATAAAGCATGTTATGATCATATGATGATATGCATATTATGAATATTATAAAAGAACACAAACGCATGAGTTGTAAAGTGCATGCAAAAACCTGCGCGTGCATATACACACCCACATATACACACCCACATACATACACGCTCACCCACTCACTTACACAACATACATACATGCATACATTACATATACATTATATATTACAGTAAATCATGGTCAGCTGGTAAATTAGCGGGTTTTGAATCCGCAGAGTCTGATATCTTTTGTAACCTAAAATTGTCGGCTCCCAGGTCAACCCAGCCTAAAATAAGTGCCGGGTAATGTCCTGGGATGTAAAGGGGGCTGGCTAGATGTTGACCACATCACCCACTGAGTACAGATTGGTCTCTATTACTATAACAGATGATTTAAGCATATGTCTGATGCGCCATTGCCGTCAAATGGGTCCTTTATGATTAAGCTATGGGTGTGTGTGTTTTATAGAAGAACTTGTTCTTTATTAATATCTTACCTCCAGGTGACGTCACAAGACAGTCCAACATTTTAGAGGATTTTAAGACTGGGTTTCCCGGCTTTCTGATGCTTTTAATGACCCCAAAACATCTAGAACTGGTCCTAACCCCAACCCACCTACGTCCCACGAATGCTTGCAGTCTATCTACCACCCACTCAAATTTTAGACTTTCCCGTGAATTTTCCCTGTTTGGGGTAGGATATTAATAAAGCACCGAAGAACGTTGATGACGCCATGGACAGATAAAAAGCGTGACTTTTGGGGGCAAATTTCCTTTTTTCTTTCTCAAGACGATTGTGTTAAGGGAATCCCAGGCAACGGCGATGGCAAGTGTGACTAGCAAGAATCGCCCGCGTTAAGAAGCCTCCCACAATTAAAGCATGGAAGTTCCTCCTTATCATAGCTCAAAGCCTGGACAGTGTTGTTGAGACCATGTGTTGCCCAAGTATCATGATTCCATCACATGGCCTGCCTTGTTTACTCCAAAGGAAGGGTAACACCACTATGGTTTGGAACAAAACACTCTGCAAAAGCTGCCGGATCAAAAGAGTAGTGCTCTATCTGTCCGCCTGTCAAATCTTTTCTCCTAGATCAGCTGCCAGCCAAGGCTAAGAGCCTGGTTTAGCCTGCCATAACAGTATGTTTTGCAGGTTGCGTTTCCTTTTATGATAAGGCTAGAATCCTCCCCAGTGTGCTCCTCCAACCATATCATTTGGTAAAGCCTAAATCTTTCCTAGGTAGCCATGGTGAAGGTAGAGACAAGTATGTTTGTCTGAAAAAGAAAACAAAAGCGTAACGATGCCTATTTAAAATTGACTCCTGACACTGATAACCTACCTACAATTAATCCACTAACAACAGCCATCGCTGAAGTGACAGCAAGGGCAATTAACTGAAAGCTAGACTGCACCCCGGCTGATCTCCCTTTGCCAGGCTGAAACTCCACTTCACCTTCTAATTCTGGCCAGTCTGGGCTGGAAGCGTTTGGCGCCATTGCCGGGAATTGTCTGTAAAGTCTGAAATACAAGACTCGCGAAACTCATTCTGTACCTGATTCGTAGTTCGTTATAAAATAACTTGGACTAGTAAAACCTCCTTCTTCTTCTTCTTTTTTTTTTTTGTTCTTCTTTTTGTTCTTCTTCTTCTTCTCTTTCCACTTCTTCTTCTTCTTCTTCTTCTTTCTTCTTCTGTGGAGACGGCACCTGACTGATGATAAGCAAAAAAAGTTTTTCTCTTCTTCTTTGTTCACCAGCTTAAAGCTCCGACGGGAGATCATGGTTGTTCGACCACTTGGACTTCGGCTCTGAGCCAGACCCTCAGCTTTGCGTTGGCATCCGTTGTACTGAGTTATTTGTGTGCAGTTGGTTGTTCCACGCCACTCAGGCAGATGTCCTCAGACTTTGAAGGAAGTCCCCAATTAGTCGACTCCTACGACATTCTTGTTTGGGAATCAATGGGTATATTCTAGCTTTTACTCCCATTGGGGCCCCGGAACCCATAAGGGGAATTGGTACTCATCATCCTCACAAATCCCTCATCATCCTCATCAATCATTCACTGTCCTCATCAGTCAGTCATCATTCTCATCAATCACTCATCATCCTCATCAATCAGTCATCATTCTCATAAATCATTCACTGTCCTTCACAGTCAGCCATCATCCTCATCAATCATTCACTGTCCTCATCAGGCAGCCATCATCCCCATCAATCACTCATCATCCTCATCAGTCATTCACTATCCTCATCAGTCAGCCACCATCCTCATCAATCACTCATCCTCATCAATCATTCACTGTCCTCATCAGTCAGCCATCATCCTAATCAATCACTCGTCGTTCTCATCAACAATTTACTGTCCTCATCAGTCAGCCATCATGCTCATCAATCACTCTTCACTCACTTATCATCCTCATCAATAATTCACTGTCCTCATCAGTCAGTCATCATCCTCATCAATAAATCGTCGTTCTCATCAATCACTCATCATCCTCATCAATCAGTCATCATTCTCATAAATCATTCACAGTCAGCCATCATCCTCATCAATCATTCACTGTCCTCATCAGGCAGCCATCATCCCCATCAATCACTCATCCTCATCAATCATTCACTGTCCTCATCAGTCAGCCATCATCCTAATCAATCACTCGTCGTTCTCATCAACCATTTACTGTCCTCATCAGTCAGCCATCATGCTCATCAATCATTCTTCACTCACTTATCATCCTCATCAATCATTCACTGTCCTCATCAGTCAGTCATCATCCTCATCAATAAATCGTCGTTCTCATCAATCATTCACTGTCCTCATCAGTCAGCCATCATGCTCACCAATCACTCATCATCCTCATCAATCATTCGCTGTCCCCATCAGTCAGCCATCATCCTCATTAATCACTCATCATCCTTATCAATCATTCACTGTCCTCATCAGACAGCCATCATCCTTATCAATCACTTATCGTTCTCATCAATTATTCACTGTCCTCATCAGTCAGCCATCATCCTCATCAATCACTCATCATCCTCATCAATCATTCACTGTCCTCATCAGTCAACCATCATCCTCATCAATCACTCATCGTTTTCATCAATAATTCACTGTCCTCATCAGTCAGCCATCATCCTCACCAGTCACTCATCGTTCTCATCAATCATTCACTGTCCTCATCAGTCAGCCATCATTCTCATCAATCACTCATCACCCTTATCAGTCAGCATGTTTCTTATGCTACATCGCTCTCTTAATGACAAACCCCAAAAGCATGTCGTAAGAGTCGACTAATTGGGGAGCTTCCTTTGAAGTCGGAGTGCATCTGCCGGAGAGGCAAGAAACCAACAGGCTGTATTCAAGAGAATGAGATTTGTAAAACTGATGCACACGCAACACTCAGGTTCTGGAGCAGGACTGCAGTTCAGTAGTGGACGATCAACCAGAACTTTCCGCCAGAGTGTACAGCTGGTGAACGCGAAGAAGAAGAAGAAGATAACATCATTAAATGTTTTGTACCTACCTACGCGGAGGTCTGTATCTACAGGTGTTAAAACATACCACAGGAGCGCACACACATACACACACACACACACACACACACAAACACTGGAGGTCAGCCATGTAGCAACCATAAGGTTGTGACTCCACTCATATTCTGCGCCATTTCTGGGCTTGATGCTTCCATCCGGTTCAGACCGCTCGTCCTCCGCCCTGTTGTTACTTGTGCATGTCTTTCCTCGTCTTACTTAGTGTTTCCTGTTTGTCTTCCTTGGATTTGGATAGGCATATTTCATAGGAGAGCGCGCTTTTCCACGTAACGTCCTTTGGATCACTATTTACGGTTTTAACATTTTGAGTATTTTATTTCGCCAAAATGTACTGAAAACAGTTTTTGATTTTGGATAGTTCCGAACTGACTGACTGACTGACTTTCTACCCCACTAGGACATCACACAAGCGATAAACACCCGATGACACAAAGTGCCACCATGTGGATGAGGATCACCATGGAGAGGTCCCAGAAACCGCGTTCAGACAATTGGCCATATATATTGCGGCCCCTGGCAAAAGTCGGGGTGGGGCTTCAAATAACAAAAAATTTCGTCCTAAAAAGGACGAAACACCTATTAACAAAAAGTAGTTCCGAAATGTTCGCCTCTCATTCAAAAGCTGTAGCTTCTTTGTGCTATAACATGTCTCTCTACGTGTCGAGTTCTTATTGGTAGATAGCCAGACTTACGGTGACGTATTTGTAACCAATCACAGATAAAAAGCCGGCTACCGAACCAATGATAAGAGCTCCATACGGCATGATGATCATGTCTGCGCTGGTTCCAATAGCCACGCCCCCTGCAAGAGTGGCGTTCTGGATATGAACCTGCTCAAAACAAATTATGATTATTATTATTATTATTTTTATTTTTATTATAATAGTCATTATAAAGAAGGTTGCGGCAGTCGCCGTGGCGTTGGTGGCTAGCCCCCCCCCCCCACCCCCCCCCCCCCCCCGCGGATCGGCAGGTCATGGGTTCGGGTCCTGGCGGAGCCAAACTTTTCTTTTTAAATGACTCCTATGTCGACCCAGCTGTTAGTGGATACCAGGTGTAGTCATGGGAAGTAAAGGCGACCATCGGGATGCTGACCACATCACCCACCAAGTGCCGATTGGTCTAAAAAAATTTAGGTCTGGCCCTATTTTCCCAATAACCTTAAAGGCGTGGAAAAGGGACCATGACTTTATTTATAAAGAAGATTGTTGTTTTACATTTGGTTTTTGGTTATGAGCATTTTATACTTGAGAGATGACAACAGTTGGATCTAAACAAAAGTATATACTATTACTGTTTGCTATTTATTACAAATACACTATTCGCTTTACGTCTTCAACATTACAAAAAGAACACAGGCTGCATGATTACACTGCGCATGCAGAAATTGTAATGTGTTAAAGCTCCAAATTAGCCAGTAGTACTACGAGCTAACTGTGCGCAATAGCAAAGCGACGAGGAGTAAAATATCACGTGGTTTACTCTTCAGTGCTCTTCAGTGTAACTGTTTCCTGCTAAGGCTTACACGTGGGAACTGATGGCGCCTCGTCCATAATACGTGAAAGACAAATATAATTTGACTACACAGGCAAACAATACTACAATCTCCCTTAGTGATATCCTAGTTAATGTGGGGAGTCATGCACTACTGGAGGCAAAGGCTGATAATCTGATACAGATTTTAAAATATAAATACGAAAGGAAAGACGAGTTTTCGTAGTCCTGTAAAATCTATGAAGTCAAAGAACATTAAACCTAGTCTTCCGTTTCTTCTTCTTCTTCTTCACTTTCTCTTTTGCTGCTTCGAGTGTCGAAGAAGATGAAAGGTTCTACTTATAGTTCTTTTAACAGTCTCATTCATAGATACATCGTGCTCTTGTAGAGATTCTCTGATGTTATCTTTCCATTTGTTCTTGGTCGACCTCCTGATCTGCATTCGTCCCCTCTTTTATTGTATGCCTGATATGGTATGGCGTCACAAGGCATTCTAAGTAGGTAAACCAAATAATCGGCTGTCTTTGTATGTAATTTAGAATTAGTCATGTGTCGACCTTTTTTAATGACTTCCTTCCTGATTTGATCTCTGCTGGTGACTTTTTCAGCCCTTCTGGGTCAACTTCCTTCTAACAAAGGTCAAATGTTTAACTCTGATGTCAAATCTGTACTGCTGTGTTAAGCTAAACACAGAAAACAGCTAATAAAGTTAAAATAAACTACATATATTCATTTGACTCCCAGGTCGACCCAGCCTTGAGTGGGTACCAGGTATTGTATTCTAATAATATTTCTGTAGTATTTTAGGTGCAAACCTCCGATTTGTTTTCTTCAGTGATTGAATAATTCAGCAATGACAGAATCCCTAGTTCAGATTTTTCGGAAACACGCAGACATATATGTGTGTGTGTGTATATATACATATATATATTTATATATGTACATGTGTGTGTGTGTGTTGATCCAGGGGTACAGAAAAGACAACGACTTTCAATAGATTTTACGCTCAGAAACTGCTAACAATATAATCAGACGTCCTTGGACCCAGAATCTGTTTATTTTAGTTAAAATAAACATGTACATACCCCACAGTGTGCCTGTCAGACAAAACCACAAAGACTTGACCACTTTCTGCAGACCTGCCCACCCTATCTACAGTTTCGAAAAGAAACCTGGCCTCAAGAGCAACATGTGCAGAGCAAGCTATGAGAGACCTGCAGCTGGCATACGAACTCATAGGGGCAACCCACCTGATGGTCTGACATGAGCATACGAAACTGAACGCAAATAAATGACTAATACAATGGGGGTATAGTGATGAGCTGTGTGCGGTGGCAAAGGATAAGACCGGTTGGCAAGATTCGTTTGCTCTGACTTACCATATCAAACTTGCCATTCTTGTTGACCAAACTGGAAGTAGCAAAGGTCACAACACAGCAGGCGACTAACGCGAAGTAGGTGTTGAGTACAGCCCGGTGTTGCGCGTCTTCCATGGCTAATGCACTGTTGAAACTTGGCCAGAACATCCACAGGAATATAGTGCCTACATCAGAGGAGTTAACTTTGTTCAGTGTCAGTGTAATTACCACAACACAACAAACATGAGAGTCTGTAAGTTTAACAAGTACCAATAAAATAAAGTAGATGATTCCTTTCCAGCCCTTTACTAGGATAATTAACCTGTGGTATACTAGATGGCAGCCCTCCTGGACACTTAGTGCCATTTACCAACATTACCGCATATCCTGCGATGATGATCTCTGTGGTTTCATGCGCATTCCCAGGAGTCCATTAGAGTCTGTTCTGTTCTTGATTCCTCAGTGACAATTGTTTGTCTTATTCTTAACTTCCATTTTCAGAGTCTTACCTATGTTATACTGATTACAATATGCTTATTATTCTGGATTGAGATGTGTTAATGTCATATCTCTTTCAGTTCTTGTAGATTAGGAGGTTTGTGGTTGTAAGTTGGTCTGTCAGATCCATTATTATATTCACGTGTGACTAGGATAAGTTTGCTATCCAGTCTGGGTGGTGAGGGTGTCAGACCAAGTTGCGCCTAGGAATCTTTATTAATTATGTAGTGCCATAATTTGAGTCGCCTCACCCCTGAAGTATGTTGGATGTTTCCTGGGACCGCGGCATTCCGCCTAGACCAGTACGAGCCAACATCTCAACATAATAACTACTTCAGAGTGTCTTTTTGGTTCGTTTAGGAAACCCTAATAAAGACTCGTAGCGACACCTGTCATACGACATGGCCACTGTGTTACGTAGGATGTCATGGTGTGCATGGGTGCCTCCAAAAATGTACACATTGTTAAGACTATAAATACTCCCCGTGTGTGTCCAGGAGGCCTACGTAGGGTAGAGGGAGATACCCAACGCCCCTCAACAAGCAAGTCGTAAATGTGACTAATTGGAGATGTTTCCTTCAGAGTCTGATTGCATCTGCCTGAGAGATGAGTAACGAAGACAGCCGATCAAATGGTTTGCAGCAAAACATCATATATCATCACAGGCACCAGATCTCAGAAGATCAGCTACAAGATCAAGAGGACTGCGGCGAAAAAATCGGATCGACAATATTAAAGACACTCTGCGCCTTCAGGGCATCACAGTAGCCAGAGGCAGCAAGCGTGCACTGGATCGCAATTCATTCCTCCCCACGTCGTTTAACAACAGAAGTGATTTACGATGATGATGATGATGATATGAGCCTTCCAGGACTGAGCAATGAGAAAACTTTTGTGACACTGCTCATTCCATTACCTCAGTGATTGTAATCGGGTCTTCCCACCGAATGCCAGGAAATCTTCGCAGGCATTGCTTGTGTCTGATACTGCATAAAAAACGCACAGACAGGTTGCTGCTGTCTGGATCAAACTTAAAATATACACGCCAGATCAGGGTTTACCCGTTTAGAGAAAATGCCTCGTGATGCCACACAATTGTTCATACACTCGAATGGGCGTCGCTTAGTGCCACAAAGCCTGGTGTATGATATCACAACGTCTAGTTTGAGAATGGAGGTGGAGGCAGTCACTTCTGCCTTTCCGCTGGCTTGAGAATGAGCTGTACACTCATGTCGTGATTGTAACTGACTCACAGAGCATGTTGAGAAAGGTGGAAACAGGTAGGCTCCGTGCAGAGTGGCAAGCATCACTTTAGATGTACTCGGTAGTTAGCATCCTTTGGATATTTTCTCCAGGCAATGCCGGTGTGTTGGGAAATGAGCAGGCAGACAGACTGGCCGGTTGGTGGTGAACTGATGTATGACAAGCTAGATGTTGTGAGGGCCCTCTGGGAGCGAGCGAATAGTGCGGAAGATCAAATAGATCATTACGGTCTGAGGAGAATGGTGCTGCGAGGAGTTACCAGGGGATCTGGTCGACGCTCAACACTCAAAGGAAAGGCGAGACGGATCTACAATCAGATAGTTACTTGTGCCTTCGGAATTTGAACTCTTCGTTGATGCTGACGATTCTTAATTCATTATTCAATATGCATTTGAAGATCATCTTTACCGCACATTGGTCGTGACCATAAGTGCTCCGATCTCCTGCTGAGTAGGTCTCCAAGTGTTTTTAGGCTAACAACTCCAGTTCTGTTCTGGCTGATGTATCTACTGGTGGCTCCAGCATCGTTTTCCTGTCTAGCTGCTGCAATTAGTACACTTAGAGTATGCAGTCTATTCAGTTTAAAAAAAAAATGAAACTGAAAGCCTTACAGTGTTTAGTCTCTCGTATGGCACTGATGATGTCTCACCTGTCCATGGAGGTCCCATTTCTTATAGTCGCACTGCCAGCCATGACGTCTGCTCTCTCATTGCCTTTCACGCTAGCATGGCCTGGGACAAAAATGAAGGTGATTTGGCGAAACTTTGCGCGATGAATCAGATAAAGCCACTATTTCTGTGGATGCCCCGCCTTGATCTTCTGTAACATGCTTTTTGAGTCGCTGAGAAGGCATGCCTTGGTGAACTTCTAAGTTTTCAGCCTTTTGTCACAGCCATGACCTCCATTGTCATGCTGCTGGTGGTAGAAGCAAAGGCTCAGATGTCTTCTTTGATGATTTCTCCTTTAGTTCTTGCTGTGAAAGTCCATGCACTTCGCTTCTGACGAATCACAAAACCATCTGTATATATATATATAACAACATCTTCCGGTGATGTGTATTCCTCCGCCAATTCTTTTACTTCTGCTTCAAATACTGGTGGCGCCAAATCCCACCATTGTCTTATCAGGGTGATAACCACAACAAAGTACTGCTTGTATTCGTAACGTTTAGTATGGGTACCCATTCGTTTCCGCGGTTTATGTCTTAAAGGGAAATCACCCGCTGAAGTACATGGCGTACACTAAATAAGGAGAAGGACGTATTCAAAAGGTATACCAAGAACGAAGTGGAAAGATAACATCAGAGACACTCTACAACAGCACCATGTGTCTATGGAAGAGGCCACCAAAAGAGCCAGAAGGAGAACCTGATATATCCCTTGACAGCAGAAGCGGTAAAAGGGGAATTGAAGAAGAGGACAAGTTCAATACGAACACAAATATATAAAAGACAATGAAAAAGAAACTCATCAAATTAAGAAAGGAAAAACTAAATCAAAGACACCTACCAACAAGCGCAAACATGTCAGAATGGTACACTGATTCTTCCTTGGTAGACTTCTCCACTTCTGGGCTGTACAGGACACGAGCAACTGATAGTCCAAAGTAGGCACCAAAAGCATGGATGAACATGGAGCCTCCGATGTCTGAAACCTACAGACATCAATAGATAAGATGCCATATGGAACCTTCA
Source organism: Candidula unifasciata (assembly GCA_905116865.2). NCBI lineage: Eukaryota > Metazoa > Mollusca > Gastropoda > Stylommatophora > Geomitridae > Candidula > Candidula unifasciata. The sequence continues at coordinate 112,023 of CAJHNH020004891.1, forward strand.
GTTTAATACTTCTGTATTTATATTCACTTTGACTTCTAAAGGTGAAAGAGGAAATAAACATTAGAATTGGATATAATACGCTTATTTTTCTTCTTCGTTCGCCCCTAAAAGAGTGTTTGACACGTGTCATTATGGTTTACAGCTAAGCTGCGATACCTGTATCTTTCGGCCCGACATGTCCTATCTCAGCAACCTCTTGCCATATACTTGTTGGAGGGTCTGTTATATTTTCCTCCAAAAAAGGACCCAAGCATCGACACGGGTAGAAATATAAGATATAGTTCGTACAATTTCTCTAACGTCACCTTTTTTCCTATTAAGTGATATATTACATTTGTCTAATTTGCTAGAACTTGTTTTCTTCTTCTTCTTCTTCTTCTTCTTCTTCTTCTTCTTCTTCTTCTTCTTCTTCTTCTTCTTCTTCTTCTTCTTCCTTATTTGTCGTCTCACTGATTCGCTTTGAATAATTATGAGATAGATCTATACCTAACTAAGGCTTTCTATATCTACCACGTAAGTCACCCCCTTACTGTAATTTTTAGGCTTGAAAACTCGACCCATAAGCCGCAATTTACTGTCATTCCCCGAAGGTTAAATAAAACTCTACCTAACTGGTAATCTTCTCAAACATTTCGGAAACAATAAAGAAACAAACAGAGTATTCAAACAACGAATCTCACCTGTAGCAGAACTATTCCAATGTATTCATTCACTGCATACACGATGACCTCAATCAAAGCCATGACCAGAAGCTGAAGGGGGCTTGTTTTCCCCAGCAAAGCCCCAAAGGAGATCAGGACAGTTGCAGCAGCAAAATCTGAAGTGACCATACTGCAAACAAACGGGAAACATTCTTAACTGCAATACCATGAAGTAATTAACTTTTGCAGTACCAAGCATGCTTTGCAAGAAAAAAAAAAATTGGCATAGTGTGGATTAAAATGGTGAATGAATTAAGAAGAAGAATCGACATCGTATAATTGGGGCATTCCTACTCACGTCTGGCTACTGACTGGGCATTCCCACGTTTGTTCTGTCTACTGCCTGGGGCATTCCCACGTATGCTCTGTCTACTGCCTGGAGCATTCCCACGTATGTTCTGTCTACTGCCTAAGGCATTCCCACGTATGCTCTCTCTACTGTCTGAGGCATTCCCACTGTTGTTCTGTCTGCTGCCAGGGGCATTCCCACGTTTGTTCTGTCTACTGTCTGAGGCATTCCTCAGTACGCTCTGTCTACTCCCTGGGGCATTCCCACGTATGTTCTGTCAACTGACTGGGGCATACCCACGTATGTTCTGTCTACTGCCTGGGGCATTCCCACATCTGTTCTGTCTACTGCCTGGGGCATTCCCACGTATGTTCTGTCTACTGACTGGGGCATACCCACGTATGTTCTGTCTCCTGCCTGGGGCATTCCCACGTAAGTTCTATTTACTGCCTGTGACATTCCCACGTGTGTTCTGTCTACTGCCTAGGGCATTCCCACGTATGTTCTGTCTAGTGCCTAGGGCATTCCCATGTATGTTCTGTCTACTGCCTGGGGTATTCCGACGTTTGTTCTGTCTACTGCCTGGGGCATTCCCATGAATGTTCTGTCTACTGCCTGGGGCATTCCCATGTATGTTCTGTCTACTGCCTGGGGCATTCCCACGTTTGTTCTGTCTCCTGCCTGGGGCATTCCCATGTATGTTCTGTCTACTGCCTGGGGCATTCCCATGTTTGTTCTGTCTACTGCCTGGGGCATTCCCATGTATGTTCTGTCTACTGCCTGGGGCATTCCCATGTTTGTTCTGTCTACTGCCTGGGGCATTCCCACGTATGTTCTGTCTACTGCCTGTAGCATTCCCACGTATGTTCTGTCTACTGCCTAGGGCATTCCCACGTATGTTCTGTCTACTGCCTGTGGCATTCCCACGTATGTTCTGTCTACTGCCTAGGGCATTCCCACGTATGTTCTGTCTACTGCCTGTGGCATTCCCACGTATGTTCTGTTTACTGTCTGAGGCATTCCCATGTATGCTCCATCTACTCAGTGGCAAAGAGGAGTTCCCCTACACAGGTGGTCCAGTTGCAACATTGTTAGAAGTCCGCAGTATTTACCTCTGAGCGTTGAAATCCGTCTACAGTTTTAGACCCTTTACTTGCTCCCCGATGAAAAAGTTTTTCGAGGTATGGATACTCTATGCGTCTGCTGCACTGCCCACTTCATTCCAATGAACCATCACCATGTCTACTTTATCATAAAGTAGCTCAACGTCCTTTAAGGTGAGGTCTTGGTCAGATATGACTGAGCTACCTTATAACAGTAGCCGGTACCACCTGTCTTCTGTTGCGCCGAATGTTGGGCGGGGTATACTAACCCAACATCCCATACTGTGCAACGGCTTCGGGCGGAGGAGCGCATTGGGAAGGATACTAGTCTTATCCTAGGAAGAGGAAATGCAACCTGAAAACTGTGTGTTATGGCAGGGCAGACCAGGCCCTTCGCCTTGGCTGGCAGCTGGTCTAGGAGGGAAGCTCTGACAGGCGGACAGATAGAGCACTGCTCTTCTGATCCGGCAGCTTCTGCGACCTGCGGTTTTACCTTTCCTTTGGAGTAAACAAGGAAGGTCAAGGAAGGAATCATTATGCATGGGCAACATATGGTTTCTACACTGCCCAGGCTTTGTGCTCTGGATAGGAGAAACTTCATCCCTGACCTTAATCGGTCTCGGAAACAATTGTGGAAGACTTTTCTTGACACAGGCGGGTCTTGCTAGTCACATTCGCCATCAATTTGGGATGTGAGTCTGATGCCTCCTCGTAGCGCAATATAACACTATCGTCTGGAAAGACGGAAAGGTGCCAATGAATGAGCTCAACGTCCAGAAGGGCGGCAGCAGCCAATCCATCAGCCTGCTCAATGCAGCGCACCATTAAAATCTCATAGGCACACACAAAATCCATAATATACTCCGGATTTGAGTCTTAACGAACGATGCGAGCCACTTTATGTGTATGACTAAAATAGGTTAATATATCAGCTCGATGTCGGACAAAATGACAAATTAAACAAATCAAGAAAGAAGAAAATGTGATCACCATGGGTGATTTTTATGCAAGAATAAGTCACTGGAAGGGAGCAGAAGAATACATTCGAAGATAGCAACAGTCAGAAAAATGAAAATAGCTGCACGTTTCTTGAACCATGTTAGCAGGATTTGTTCATTTGTTTCCAACACTTCACAGTCCCACATATATACGTGTTTGCCCGGCTCTCTGGCGTAGTTGGCTAAACCGGACTGCACGGTGACCGGGTGATGAACTCCTTGTGGTCTGGGTTCACGCCCGGGGGTAGGCAGTAAAGCTACATTTCTCCCAGATTTACGGTATTTATCATGGAATCAAGGCCCAAGGGGTTGCGATATCCATAGTACCGAGTCTAAGGGTTAACAACTTATAATTTCTGGATATTAAAAAAAAACATATATACGTGATATCAATGGAACTATCTAAGCTGTAAAAGTCAAATAGACTATACACTAACCAAGAGAAACCTGGGACAAACGGTAAGAGATACTGACCACAAGGCGGTCATGCTGACCATGAGAATGAACAGTGGGAGGAATACTAGAGGACAACATTCAACCACAAAAGAAACATAGAAGAATAATAACTTGAAGAATGCTGACACACAAGAAGAATACCTTCCCCAAAAAATTACTGAAGATTATACCAGGCTATCCAAAGAAAATCAGAAAAGAAGGAATGAGAAATGTTTAAAAGATCAGTTTTAGAAGCAACAAGAGAAACATGTGAAATGGTAAAGAAGAGAAACACAAGATCACTAACAACACCCTGGTAGAACGATGAAGTTAAAAACAGCAGTGCAGGAAAAGAAATGTAGATACCAGGAGTGGGCGAAAAGTATAAATCAAGAGGAACTTAAAAAATACAGAGCGGCAAGAACGATAACCAGAGATGTTAGAAACGCCAAAAGAAACAACATGGCAGAAATATGTTGAATACTGACACAAAAAGTGCTACAAAAAACTGTTATAAGCAAATAAATATTATGAGAGGTAGGAATGAGCAGCATCACCAAAGAGAAATTTTAAATGAAAAGACGAGAGTCCCCTTAAATGACCCACAAAAGGTCCTTGGGAGATGGCGTTAACATTTCACTGATCTACTTAATTTAGTCAAGGGAACAATCCACAACACAAGAAAACAACAGCTACATAAATGAAAATTTAGAACCAAGCTTAACACTCACAGAATTAAGAAAAGCTATACAAGAGACCCCTTCCAACAAAGCACCAGTTCCTTGTGATATACCTGCTGAACTACTCAAAGCAACAGTTCCTTGTGATATACCTGCTGAACTACTCAAAGCAACAGTTCCTTGTGATATACCTGCTGAACTACTCAAAGCAACAGTTCCTTGTGATATACCTGCTAAACTACTCAAAGCAACAGTTCCTTGTGATATACCTGCTAAACTACTCAAAGCAACAGAAGAGTTTGTCGTAACATGGATGCATGGACTATTCAACCTAGTCAGGAAAACTAACACAAGAGACACCGGAGAACTGGAGAAACGCAATAATAATACCCATCTGGAAGAAGAAAGACAGCAAGAGAAGTTGATAGAAATATAGATGAGTTTCGCTATTCTTCTTCTTCTTCTTCGCGGTCACCAGCTGTAAACTCTGGCGGAGAGTTCTGGTTGTTCATCTATTTTTGGACTGCAGTCCTGTTCCAAAACATGAGTTTTGCGTGTGTATCCGTTTTACAGATCTGACTCATTTGTATGCAGACTGCTGGTTCCTTGCCTCTAAGTCAGATGCACTACGACTTCGAAGGAAGCTCCCAGTTAGTCGACTCCTACGACATGCTTTTGGGTAGGCAGTGGGTCTATTCTTGTTTTCCCTATAGTAGGGCACCGGAACCCACACAGGAAAGTTTCGCTATTGAAACAAACAGGGAAAATATTTTGTCAGATCCTTGACAAAAGGCTACATTCTATCATTGAACCACAACTTAGTGAAGAAAACATGGGATTTCAGAAGAACAGAATCTGTACTGATGCCATATTCACACTTCAACTATTAGTGGAAAGGACGGTAGAATTCGATAAAGAATAGCACGTTGAATTCGTAGACCAAGAGAAAACATGCGATCGAGTTAATAGGAATACATTATGGAAGGTACTAAAGGAAAATATGGTATGGAGATCAACGTAATCAAGACAAAAGTGATGACATTTTCGGAAAATGAAGAACCGCCAACATTAAAACTGGTGTATTTAATTATGCAAGAGTTTTTACGTGAACAGTCGATGCGCAGTTAGAACAAATATAGGAATGTCAGAAAATGTCTGCATTACATCTGGAGTGAGACAGGGGTGCTACTACACAACTACTGTTCATCACATACGTCGACTACATGTGCACATCAGCTAACATCAACGAGGGGGGCAACATCAGAGAATCACTTAATGAATTGCTTTTCGTCTACAACCGGGCAACCATAGCAAAGTCATAGCAACAACAGCAGTACAACTTCCAGAACATGTCAACAGACTCCACTCAGAATGTAGCAAATATGGTATGAAGATCAACGTAATCAAGACAGAAGTGATGACATTTTCAGAAAAAGTAGAACCACCAACATTAGAACTGATGATCACCAGTTAAAACAGGCGAAGGATTTTACATATTTGGGGTGCATTTTTGCAGACGACGAAGAATTTATAAAGAAATCTAGGAAAGACGCAATAAAGCAAAACAAGTTTTAAGCCAAATGGCAACAATTTTAAAATGCAAGTATGTGAATATGAAAACTAAAAGAACACTGTTCCACACAATATGATTACAAGCGCTGTGCTATCAATGTCAAACATCTACACTGTCTTCAGAAGACAGAAGGAAAAAAAGTCACGACAGAAATAAAATAGTTACGTACTATGCTAGTTGTAACGAGGAACTATAGACTTAGCAGCGATGATAGCACGAGGAAAGTCGGCACGGAACTAATACAGAACTTTTTAGCTAGACATCAAATCAAATGGTTTGGCCATGTAACAAGATTTGCATTAGATATGGAATATCACGGAGCAATGATATTAACATTCAAAGGTAACAGAGGCCGAGGTCGAGCATGCAGAATATGCACCACAGAAGACAATGAAAAGTATTTTATACGAAGCGAACAGAAGGACCCGTTCCGGAGTTTTATTCCTGCCCTGACGACGCGAGGCATTCCATGAGTAGAGAAATGAAGAAGATGATGATGACGGACGCAATTTTGTGTTGTTTTAGAGCCCCACCCGACAACAGCGCTGATATAACCCAACCTATAGGCTGAATGGAGTTTCTAGGACCTATTCCTGGGTGCTCCTCATCCAGATGGTGGCACTTTGTGTCACCTGGTTTTTATCGCTCGGTGTGATGTGCTGGTGGGGTTGCACGTCATCGTCATCGTTATAAATCAGCTCGATAACTATTGAAACATACCCACACATGACAATATTTTATCTAGTGACCCCCCCCCCCCAACCCACTTGGGGGGGGGGGGGGGCGGATATAAAAGTTCCAACTGACTAAACGGCTTACGGGGATTTCCCGGATCTGCACTTATCTTATTGCGTCTTCTCCTTCCTTGCGTTCACAGGCTGTAAACTACGGCGGAAAGTTGTAGCTGTTCGTCCACTTCTAGCATTTGATGTTTGCCTACACATTTACGTTACAAATCTACCTTATTTGTAAGCAGACTACTGGTTCTTCACCTCTCAAGCGGATGCCCTCCGACTTTGAATTAAACACCGAAAAAAACGACTTTTACGACATGTTTCGGGGATGGCAGTTCTATTCTATTCTGGTTCTATGACCTCTCCCCCCCCCCCCCCCCCCTCCTTTTCCACACCAAATGAGGCCCTGGATCCCACGCGGTGAGCATTCATTCAAGACAACAATGAATGTAATTGTACAGGCGCAGTATATTCACCTCACAATGCTTACTGTGAACTTATCCCCGCCGTGATGTAAGAAGCCACCCACTAGCGTCGACCACTGGATGGTGATGGCTGCAAGCAGCAGGTTCAAACCCATACTGCTGAATCCGTAGCGCCGCAGGAACATCATCAGGAAACCAAAACCGACGAAGATCATCACATGCACGTCTTGAAACACTTGTTGTACAATTAGCAATACAATATAATGTAACATAATAGAAAAACATAATATAATATAATATAATATAATATAATATAATATAATATAATATAATATAATATAATATAATATAATATAATATAATATAATATAATATAATATAATATAATATAATATAATATAATATAATATAATATAATATAATATAATATAAAGAATACAATACAATACAATACAATGTTATATAATATAATACAATACAATACAATACAATACAATACAATACAATACAATATAATACAATACAATATAATACAATACAATACAATACAATACAATACAATACAATATAATATAATATAATATAATATAATACAATACAATACAATATAATATAATACAATACAATACAATATAATATAATATAATATAATATAATACAATACAATACAATATAATATAATACAATACAATACAATACAATACAATACAATACAATATAATACAATACAATACAATACAATACAATACAATACAATACAATACAATACAATACAATACAATACAATACAATATAATATAATATAATATAATATAATATAATATAATATAATATAATATAATATAATATACGACATGCATTCTTGTTTTCCCTTTAAGATGCCCGGGAACCCACATGGGGGAACTATGAAGTATTGATTGTTTTATTAACTTTTTCAATACCAAACAACTCACTACGAGTTTGTTTAAGTTGCCTGGCTTATGGTTTTTGAGCACTGTGTACATTACCAAGCTGTTGCCTCTTATATCCCAGCTGTTACTTCAGGTTATTTTGTCTCTTGATGCTATCATTTGAACCCCTTCTATATCAACTGTTACTTCAGGTCCTTTGTCTCTTGATGCTATTATTATAACCCCTTATATCCTAACTGTTACTTCATGTCCCTTGTCTCTTGATGCTATTATTTGAACCCCTTCTATCCCAACTGTTACTTCAGGTCCTTTGTCTCTTGATGCTATTATTTGAACCCCTTATATCCCAACTGTACCTCAGGTCCTTTTGTCTTGTGATGCTATTATTTGAACCCCTTCCATCCCAACTGTTACTTCAGGTCCTTTTGTCTTGTGATGCTATTATTTGAACCCCTTCTATCCTAACTGTTACTTCAGGTCCTTTTGTCTCTTGATGCTATTATTTGAACCCCTTATATCCTAACTGTTACTTCAGGTCCTTTTGTCTCTTGATGCTATTATTAAAACCCCTTATATCCTAACTGTTACTTCAGGTTCTTTGTTTCTTGATGCTATTATTTGAACCCCTTATATCCTAACTGTTACTTCAGGTCCTTTGTCTCTTGATGCTATTATTTGAACCCCTTTTATCCCAGCTGTTACTTCCGGTCCTTTTGTCTCATGATGCTATTATTTGAGCTCCCTCAGACCAAAACAATTATCTTAAACAACTACTGTTTATGAAGTTCTTCTTCTCATTCTTAAAGTCCATGCCGTGTGGCGTTGGTAGTCATCTCTGTCAACAACCCTCTGTCACGTTTACTTTCAATCAACTCTGACACAAATCATCCTCCATGCCATGGTGTCAGACTGCCCACCATTTTCTCTGTAGGTCTCCCTCTGCCTCTTCTCCCCTTCGACTTTCCTACTCTCGCGCACTGTACTGTTAAGAAAGTTACAGTTGCAGAAAGACATACCAGGGACTGAAAGACTAAGAGATGGCATTCATTACACACGTATATCAACTTAGTCGGCTCCGTGGCTAAGTCGATGCAAACGCTTCGTAATGCCGGGATGCCGGGTTCGATCCCAGCTGCGGGCCATGCGCCTTGCATTGGTTTCGACAGTGGTATCAAGAAAGCCGACCGTCCAAGGCAAACTACTGGGCGTAAACTTGCCTAGAAAAACCACACAACAGCCCTGTGGTTGGTTCTGAAACGTCCGGTAAAGGATACGCAACTAATCATATCAACATAAAACATGTTAACACCAACCTCACTTCGATGGAAGAAAGTCCTTATCAAGGCTCAAATAATGGCAACGCCAGGGCATTGGGTCGGAAACTCGGTCTCCAGTTAACAAATCACCAATTCTCCTACAGACTAATTTTCCGCTTCTTCTTCAGCCTTGTATCTTCCATAGAAAATAGGTCCTTAATAAAGCCTTTTGTATATTTATTTCAACAAGCGCGCCATAATGCTAGATAGTCTTTCTTCTTGAGCCTAGAAGGTCCCAGCTCTCCATGTCTGGCGGTTCGATGCCACCTGTTTTACGTCTTGGACGATTATTAGGCCCATGGAGCCTTCCCTGGTGATGGTTCTACACGAGGTCTTTCTTGGTCTTCCTCATTTTTTTTGTCCCAGCCGGTGTCCATATAAGGGCTTGATGGAGAAGCCTTGCCCTAAATATTCTGTGTGCATGGCCGAATTGTTTAAATGTCGGCACCCTTATTTTATTATTGGATGCATTTTGTAACTAGTGGTTTTTTCCCCCCCAGCTAACGGGATGAAGCACCAAAACTCTCTGTAGCCCACCTTTCTGGCCTCTTACAATATGCATATGATGTTACAGTGCTAATACTATTTGCTTCAGGTATGGGCCCGATAATACACTAGCTGAGTTAGCCGGATAACAGTGGTACACTTACTTGGATAATAATGAGAAAGTTCAGAGGTAATCTTGGATGGACCAGCGCTGTTGTTATTACTTTCAGATAGACCATATTGTCTAGGTCTAGCTTCACTGTCATAATCAACAAATAAACCGAAAAGGGCGAAGAACGTGATCTGAATCACCATTAACAATACGGGCAGCTTCAGTTTGGCTAGCCACAAGGACGCCATTTTTAGCCAGTTTTTATTCTGTAAAATACTTTGGCTTCAGACATCCGATTTCTTCTGAAATGTTCAGACTCGTGGTGTTTAAGCTTTAGGGTCGCAGGTCGGTTATGTCGCCGTTCTCAGACTGGAAAGAAAGAAAGAAAAATAGTCGGTATTTTGTTTTTTAAATAGTACATATTGTGTGTGGGAGGGGAGGGGGGGGGGCCGTTTTGTAGCGGCTAGACGCTAGCCTACAGATCCGAAGGTGGTGGGTTCAAGTCCTGACGGAGGCGGATTAAAAAAAATGTCTAGCTCCTGGGTTGACCCAACGTTAAATGGATGCTCGGTGAGTCCTGTGAAGTAAAGGCGGCCGGTTTGATGCTAACCACATCCCCTATCTTGTGCCGATTGGTCTATAAAATATAGGTCTAGCCCTATCTGCCCTATATGCCTAAAGGCGTGGAAAAGGGACATTTTCTTATTTTTTCACTTAATTAACAATACGTCCTAATGTCGGACGCAGTTTTGTTGTTGTTTTAAAGCCCCACTCTGGCTGTTGCAAGAGGGGGGGGGGGCCTAATATAACCCAAACTATTGGTTGAGCGGAGTTTCTGGCACATGCCCTGGGTGATCCTCACGCGAATGGTGGCGTTCTGCATCACCAGGTGTTTATCGCTTGGTGTTATGCCCTGGTGGGTTTGAACGTCAGTCTGTTATTTACTATCTGCTACTACCCAACAACAACAAACAAACAAAATTCAAACCTGCATAGACCGTGGCGACATAGGCCATGGTGCCCTAAATCCCAAGTCTAAAAAACGAGCTTACACTGAAAACTGGCAAAAACCGACATTAATCGGCAATTTGGCAATACTTTTTTTTTTGTTACTAAGATACCTACGTACTTAAAACGTATCGACCCGATGCCGACTTGATCCAACTTAGCCTACTATAGTACTATTGGCCTCTGATACTAACATTAGCCGTCCCAGATTAAACTTAACCAGTACCACAAACACATCAACCTGTTGCGGGCATTAAAACCAACTTCATGTGTCAAGTGACATTTTTTCACAGTACGTTAATTACGCGTGTTGTTCTTCTAGGTTGCCAGGTTGGTTGACACGCAGTGTTGTGATTTGCATCTAGGCTGAATTACGCGTGAATTCACAGTGCATTTTTCTAACAGACGTGTATTTTCATAAGTTATTTTTTACTGTTACACACGCATATTTGAAAACGTGATTCTTAGTAAAGTATAAATACAACTTCAAACACACTTTTATAGCACTGAAATTAAATCATACTTCAGACATACGCTAACGATTATGTAGTTCTTTTCCCCCGTGTCACTTCCCCTTGTGGGATGCAATTTTTCGTTATTTGAAGCTCCGCTCTGGCTTTTGTCGAGGGCCCTGAATATAGCTGGGTTACATTTGTGGCCATAATGGCTGAAAAGGGTTTTTGTGACCTCTCCACGGGTGATTCTCATCCGCATGGTGGCACTCTGTGTCACCGGGTGTTTATCGCTTGTGTGATGTCCTGACGGGGTACAAGAAGCAGGCAAGAAATTATGTAACGGACTAAACACTGATGGCATAATTGTGGCTGTTGTTTACTTGTTTACTGGAAAGTAAGTTAGTTGCGTATCCTTTACATGACGTTGCAGAACCAACACTAATTTACATCCAGTAGTTTGCCATTGCTTGCTGGATGGTCTGCTTTCTTGATACCACTATCGAAACCAACGCAGGGCGCATTGCTCGCAGCTGGGATCCAACCTGGCATCCCGGCATTACGAAGCTAAGCGTTCGCATCGACTTAGCCACAGATCAGAAAGTAAATATTTGAAAACGGCGATTCTCAAGATATTCGTTTTACGTTTTTCTGAAAGGAAAAGAAAGGAGAAAAGGGCAAAGACAAAGGGTGGGAACTCCACATCCTTTCTTCTCTTCATTGATATCTTGAATTAAGAATCGATGCCATAGCACCCAGGACACTCACATAAGCGCTCCGTCCCCATCTTCAGCAGCAAGCGAAGAGTTACAATTCTGATGGTACCAGTAACTGTTTGATTGTTTATCCGTCTCGCCTTTCACTTGAACGCTGAGCGTCGGCCAGATCCCCTTGTAACTCCTCGCAGCGCCTTTCTTCCCAGACCGTAATGATCTATCTGTGCCTCGGCACTGTTCAATCGCTCCCAAAGAGTCTTCACAACATTCAGCTTGTCATATATCAGTTTACAGCCAGGTAGTGCAGAACAGGCCAGTCTATTTCCCAAAACACTGGCCTGAAGAAAATATCCTTCTTCTTCAGCGATCTCTGGTCATGCGCATAATCCACTGTGGGTCATAAACTGGGATGTCTTTTCAAGGTCTCTTAGGTTTCCCCAAAGCTTAGTTGTCAGTTCTACTGGGTGTTGCCATATGTCGCTCCGCAGCTCCGCCAGGAGAGGACAGTCTTGCAGGACATGTTCTGGAGTCTGTTCATCACGAAGGCACTGGCAGAGAGCTGTTTGGCTCATACCTAATTTATGTGAGTGTTTATTGAGTCTGCAGTGTCCAGTGCGTAAGCGAAAAACTGTGACTTGGTCTGTTCTGTTCAAGTGTTTCAGAAAATCCTTTCCGTAGTTATAACAAGAAAATATCCAAAGGACGCTAACTACCTAGGACCACTGAAGCAATACTTGCCACTTATGTGTGTACAGCTGAGGCGGGAGCCCGAAGACAACTTATCACAGACATCAGAAGGAGACAGTCATCATTTTTCGGCCATGTTATGAGAAGAGGGAAAATAGAACATGTTGTGACCACTGGAAAGATCTGTGGAAGGAGGGATAGAGGAAGACAGCGAGAGAAGATGCTTGACAGTCTTGTTGCATGGCATGGAGGTGAGTCGGTACACAAACTGATACATGCTGCAGGAGATCGCAGATTATGGAGAGGCATGATTGCCCACGCCAGTCGGCAAGGCACCTGAGGGTGATGATGATGTGTACAGCTGATTCTCTTATTGATATACCTAGTCAAAATGCTGAGGGAGGTGTCTGTATGCGCGTTCTACTTTATTTTATGTGTCTTTTTTTCTTCAAGGATGTTCTTTCCGGTAATCTTCCTCTTGTTCTTTGCTTGTTATATAACATCAACTTTGGGTGTTTGTGCTTATTTCGACTATCTGAGGCAGTTGGCACCGGGGCATTCTCGCCAAATGGCCAAACCATTTGATCTGTTTATTTTAAGACTAGTTCCTTAGCCACACATGCCAGTAGTTAAATTATAGAAACATGACAAGCTGGATGTTGTGAGGGCCCTCTGGGGGCGAGTGAACAGTGCCGATGAACAGATAGATCATTACGGTCTGAGGAGAATGGCACTGCGAGGAGTTACAAGGGGATCTGGCCGACACTCAGGGGAGAGGGAATGGGAAAAAGGGGGGGGGGGGGGTTGGCGAGACGGATATACAATCAGACTGTTACTGGTACCATCGGAATTTTAACTCTTCGGTTGCTGCTGAAGATTGAGACGGAGCGCTTATGGGAGTGTCCCGAGTGCTGTGATGTCGATTCTTAATTCAACATATAAAAACATCAATAATAACATCCTAGATACCGCCGTAACCGGTTGACTGCGTTTGCAGCACTTAATCCAGTAAGTGTCCCAGTGTTGCCACTTTTCTTCGACAAAAAATATCCAAAACAGTGTCAAAAAATATCTAAAAAGATCTAAATCTGCGTGGAATAGATCTAGAAAAAACATCCAAATTGAAAAAGTCAAAAATTACATAGCTTTTGTTATGACTTACCCTACATAATCATGTCCTCACCTTCACTGATGTTTACCTCACAAGATCCACGGGATAAACTTAGCTTGAATTTTCAGTGATGTGGAACCATAATTCAAGGCTGTATATAATGTATTGTATTGTTGTTGTCTGACAAATGATTTGGGAAAACCAGTAAAGTGTTTCAGCAATAAGGTATTCCAAATTCCTTGGTAAATGTTTAGATGAAGCACGTGATAACGCTAGCTGTAATGAAAAAGGAACGCAAAGTCAGCACAGTGGGGATACGGTTGAAACAAAGTTAGTATGATTTACGCGCGTTTTTATTAATCAGTACCGGGGCTGCCAAATATTTGTGCGTTGACCCCAGTGAGAGTTCAAAGTTCAAGTAATGGCAGTTGTCACAATGTACGTGCCAGACCAAAACAAAAATATTGTAGTAAATATTTTACGCAGTAATTATTAAACTGACAATGAAAGAAAAAAAAATCTATAAAATATCCAACTCCATATGAAAAGTTTCTAGAACAATATTTACGATCTAAACGTCAAAAACAGTATCTAAATGCAATGAAAAAGATCTAAATTTGGATATAAAAGATCCAAAGTGGCAACACTGAAGTGTCCCCATTTTTCAAACTGTATTGAAATCTGCGGAACACTAGAAGGTCACAGAAAATCAAGAGTTTGTGTCCATTCAAATTTTCGAGTGTGCCAAAGAAAATATGACAAAAGCCACGTCAATTGTAAATAACTACAGCTAGGGCGCTTTACAAACTAGCTACATGTTTGTGTTAATTCTGTTGTACGTTTTTTTTTTTTTTTTCTGTTGGCTGTTGTGTTTTATTTTCATTATTTTCATCCTTTTTATTCTCTTCGGTGGTAATTCTGGAAAAAAAATGTAGCAGAAGGCATGGTACCAGGAAGGAGGGGCAGGGGTCGACCGACACGAAGATGGGCATATAAGTGACTCCTTGAGTATGAAAGTACATGAGGCGGGAGAACTGGCGAGAGACCGAGTTTCTTTAAGGCAGACTGTGACGAGAGCGTTATTCTGCAAAGGACCTGCTACATGATTATGATGATGATGGTAGTTCTGAAGCGAATACAAATAAAGGCTCTGACTGGACAAATTATGTGAAATTTAGGATGGGGAGGGGGGGGGGGGTAATCCACACAACGGCCCCTAATAAACATGTCAAAAAATTTAAAAACAAATAAAGATCGCTTTTCACGCCTT
Source organism: Candidula unifasciata (assembly GCA_905116865.2). Classification (NCBI taxonomy): domain Eukaryota; kingdom Metazoa; phylum Mollusca; class Gastropoda; order Stylommatophora; family Geomitridae; genus Candidula; species Candidula unifasciata. Next base: position 127,030 of record CAJHNH020004891.1, read on the forward strand.
AGGCGCATCGGGCATATGGTAAAAGCATCTGTATTTTTACAGACCGTCACTAGGTGGGTAATGTGGTCAGCATTATGCCGGCCGTCTTTACTTCCTCAGGACATACATCCTGGTACCCATTTTAGGCTGGGTTGACCTGCCCCGCCCCATACCGTGATTAAATTCCACGCAGCCAGCAGTGGGTTTTGATCGCGGAACGTTGGAATTACGAGTCGGACTGGCAACGCCTAAGCCACGGACGCCGCTAACAATCAAGTCATAACAGATGACTAATTAGAGATTTACAGAAATCATATATGTTGGTCTAAAAGGTGTAGATTTTGCAGTTTTTTTGTAAGCCACAATACAGTTTACTATCCGCCTTTTTTAAAAGAGATTTTGAAAGAGAAGATGACGTTCTATGTTTGAGAAAAAGTTATTGTTATAAATCTGGGTTTTTCCCTCAATAGAAAGGAACAACCGACAGTGGAC